>MKEJ01104416.1:0-12768 GCA_001753735.1 Embelia ribes
TCACTCCATTTGAAAGTGAAAGGATAGGTCTTTGTACCAGAAGAATGAAGATGCAAGGTGATTAATTATTATTTCTAGAATGTCCATTGTGGTCAGTGGAAAAATAGTTTTCAAGTGCCTAAGAATGTTTGTTTTGGTGGCAATTTTAACTTGTGAACTTCTATCAAGCTTCACATAATTCTTGATTGTCTTAGACAAATAAAAAGTTTAAGCAAGTATATATTATATTTGTGGGAATTAGCTTTAAATTAAGCATTCAAATAAAAAGTTTGAGCTATGTATTATATTTGGATCTCATAAGATTGGCCAAGGTATAGAGAAGGAAATGAGAGGGCCTGCCCTACAGTGCCCTTCACAACACCGCTGCTGGGCAGGGCATGCCCTGCGCATCGGGACCGCTCATTTTTAAATTAGTGGCTGAGATTAAAGTATTTGAAACTTAAATTAACTCGACCAAACCAACCAACAAAACCTACTTTAAGTAGCTTTGGATGGATTACTTAGGCTTGAGGATTTGGCTTGGCAGAAAATGCACTCAGGATGGAAAATTTGGTTTCAGTTTCAGGTTGATCAATAAAATTCCTGCCAGTATTATATTATGGATGCTAATTTGATTCTCGCATTACAGTTCTATCGATAAGAGATATGAAGTAGGCAATCTTTACAAAGCATTTTGAGACATCCTTGAAGACATTACCAATAATGTTTCTTTTCTTTGCTTTATGGCAACCAAAATAATATTACGAACACAATGTCCATCTCCGCGGCCCAGACCATGCTCAAATACGGCTTTCCTTGATCAGCTCTTCTTTCATCTCGAAGAATGTGTCTTTTCTTGTTTACTCTTTAACTGTTCTTTTTTATTAGCCTTTCCTTTGAGTGGAACTCTAATCATTGCAAACTTCCATGCATCCTCTTTAGAGAGTAAAATCAACTATACTCTAGCATATGTTGAACTAGCATATCATCTATTTTACCAAATGTCCTGTTAGTCTCACATATTATATGCTGTGCACAGTACTACAATAGATGTGTTTTTTCTCACAATTTTGCTTTTTAGCTTTATCTTTGAGCTTAACAAGCTCTTTGGATCAAGTCTTTTTTTCTTTTCAATTCAGCTACATATTAAATGGTTCGTTGATATTCCTTTCTTCTATGCCCAAAGTTTGTCACATCAATATTTTCTTCTCATTGAAAAATTGAACATCATAGATTTGGAAGTACCAGTTGACAAGAGGTTGTGATGTTGCTTTGGAACACCTACATGTTAATGTTCAAATGCGAGATGGCCTGATTGACACTGATATCCTTTTAGGAGGCTGTTCGGATGGCTCCTTGAGGTAATATGTTTGAGATAGCAGTATCTATTTTGTTCCCCCTTTTTTTGTGATGTGCTTGAAAAGACATTGTTCCTTGTTAGTATCTATCTCATTTGAGATTTTCATACCGGTGATAGTTAGCTTTGGTTTGTGGTATTGCATGTGCTTTTGTGCTCTTCTTTTTTGTTCTTTTGCTCCCACTGAATGAGGTATGTAATATGGCAATCAAGGATAATCTGTGTTTAATGGGTATAGAAAATAATAGGCACGACGAAGGAAAAGGAAAAGCAACTTTAGACAAGCTGTTTGTAACCATTTTTCATTCTTTCCATTAAACTTATATAAGTAATTGTAATGCAACTTTTGTGCTTATGCAGTGTTTTTGAAGCTGCAAAAGTTGGAGAACGTCCTAACTTTGGAATAAAATGCGATGGAGATTGTGTATGGCCGCCTCCCGAAAGGAGGAAGCAAAAAGAACTCACTGAAGCACCTGGACATGTTTGGAAACGTGCTTATACTTCAATAAACACGTCATCAAGTATCTCTTGTATGAGGGCGTCCAAGAAATATTTGGATGGTTCACCGTCCGTGCAGCATGTCATGTATCCTTCTGGAATTTTAGACGTTCATATCTTCTGTTGCACCAAATATCCATCAAAGAAAAGAAAAACAAAAAGCACAATGCATATATAGTCAATTATCTTGACGTAAGTAGGTGTCTTTTTTTTGTCTCAAGTTTCATTGGAAAGCATTCTTGTGTTGACCATTTTGTTATTGGGTATCGCGAACCATATCCAGAAAACATATACAGTTATTGACAACTTGCTGATTACTAGGCACACCATCACTATGGTTTTGTATTATTTGGTATATTGTCATCCTGAAGGTTTGAGACACAAAGATTCTAAATCCTAACGCATTGTTTATTGGTCAAATAGAAAGAAAGATTGATTTCAACCTTAGAAGCCTGCCTTTTGGAAATTATAGGTTCACCAGTTTGTCATGCTTACTTTAGGGCCCGAATGACCTTTTCATTGGTCAGACGATGCCGAACTGGAAGCTTAGTTTAATTTCTGTTAGGGTACTTGTGGTGGTTTATTTATTTATTTATTTATTTTGGAAGGGTTTTTTATTTTTGTTTTTTGGGGTTTTGGGATTTTGTTGTTTGGGTTTTTTTGTTTTTTATTTTGGGGGTGGGGGGCGGGTTGGGATTGTTTTGTGGAAATTTGTTGTCAACGCAGTACCAGCCTATGTTTACAGCAGTGCAAGTTGTGTAAATAAGAGTTTACAAAACACTTTAACTAAATAACAGTATCACTTCTCTTGGATCAGAAGCTTCTGGAGGTTCTATTTATACACTGAATCTTGGCGAACCCTTTTGTTTCAATCCGAGTCTTGACACACTGAGGAGGAAATTACGTCAGGTTACTTCATTCAATTGTACAGTTTGGAGTGTTGATTGCTGTTTTGATGGTAGTCAAGCTGCTGTTGGTAAAGTCCTTCGCTTTTGTATGATTAAACAGAAATTTGCGACTTCATTCTTTATTACAGCTTCTTGATGATTAGTCCTACGAGAAGCATTCATGATTGTCAGGGGCAGATACGGGTGGTGAAAGCAGGGCAATTACCTGCACTGAATTTCATTTTTACTTTATATTTGTACAAATTACATAAATATCCATGTAATTGGACTCCATGTATCTTTTCTTTGAAAGGTTAAAACATATCCTTTTTTGACCTGTTTTCTGCCCCTGTTTATTTCAAATTTTTTATTTTATAGACTTGTTCACTTAAACTATTATTTTTGCATTGTCTTTCCAAGAGAATGTATATATTTTCACATCTTAAAAATATCTAATTAACACACCCCACCCACAGTAAAACCACCTAATCATTTGAATATTTTGAGCGGCGAGGCCGTGCCAAGAAAGGAAGAGACATCTATTTTTAGATTTTGTCTCAATTGCCCCCACTGAATGCGACAATCACATTTAATACTTTTCTAGGTAAAACTGTATGATATACCACTCTTGTGAGACTGCATCAAGTGAAACCCAAACTTTCACCTTGTAGGGTGTAAACGAGCCGAGCCGAGCCGAGCTAGGAAGCACGGATACTCTAAAATGGGTGCCGTGTCCGTGTCTGTGTCCGACACGCATCGGACTTGCATACTCCGCGGAAACTTTAAAATACGTGTCCAACACACCATGTGGTCAGTCCAAAATAATAAGTAATTATTTAAATTTTGACACATGAAGAACTCATTTTGGATTCATCGTGGACACACCTGAATCAATTTGTTTTTCTTTTTTATTTCATGGTCTCTACTTTTTTTCACATTTATACATTTTTGTGGTTTAAACAAATCACAATTCAATAGTTGTTTAGTCCTTTAGTGCATAATATGTTTTTGGGTTTTTGGATAATTGTTACTCATTAGTAAAGTGTACTAGATTACAATGTGATGATATTGCGTCATTGGTATTTTGTTAAAATTCAAGAATTAATACTATTGTTCACTGTTAGTACTTATCTATTAATTATTTGTTAATTCGTACCTATATTACCTGGAACACGGATCATTCTGGAACGTGTAACGAAAACGGGAACGTGATACGCTACATATTGTAAAATGCGGTACAGTAGAAATGGTCTTCTATAAGTTACCTTAGCATATATGAGGTCACTATATTAAGTTTTGTAAAAGTCAACGTCTAGTTAAACCTGACTTTAACTTTTGTAATTGTTTTGAAATATGAAATTTAATACTTTCAAACTTGAAAATAATAGATATAACATCAATATTTTACTTCTTTATATTAGATTTTTCTCTGGAAACAAATTTTAAGAGTGCAATTGTCTCAAATTGCCTCGGTTCACCAAATTTGGCAATTTGGTACGAAGGTGTATCATATTTCTGAACGTGCGTATCAATTCGCAGTTCGTTAGGATATTAGTGATTTTGGTAATATATATTCATACTAATATTTATCTCATAGAATTCATTATAAAAATAAAAAAGTGCCGAATCCTCGCCGCATCTGGAGACTTTTGGTAGTTGCCGCGTCTATATCCGTATCTGAATCTGTATCCGTGTCTGAGTATGTGCTTCTTAGAGGACCTTTTAACAAACGAGCTCTAAAATCAAGCTCTTACTTGGCTCTTTTATCAAAAGAGCCCGAGCCCGAGCCCGAGCCCGAGCCCAAGCCCGAGTCCGAACTTTTAACGAGCGCTGAGCAGCTTACGAGCGTCTCTATTCATTCACCCCCCTATCACCATTTATTTACCATTGCTAGAAAAAATAACCTTTTAAGCAATATATGTAGGTACTCAACCTAATGAGCTGTAGCCCTAAATGCTTGTTAACATAAAAGAGAAGCCAAACAATCACATCCTATCTGACCCTTAGAGGAAACTCCCTTTTATCATTATGTACACCTCTGTGAAAAGCAAAAGATCCCAATGATGTCTCTATTTATGAAACAAACACTTGCTTTGATGAAAATAAGACACAAGCCTCTTATTGTTGTTTAAAAAATAGAGAATGTTCAAAACTTGAGAGTATCCGTCTGAGAAGGACACCTTGTTAGGGTTTTTTGTTTTCTCCGAGATTCCTTTTTTGTCAGAGGCATGAGAGGAATGAAACTCTTATTTGATGTATTTAATGATTTGATTCTCTAGTATCTTATGTTATGATATTTATTCTGTCGATGCAGGCACCAATCTTGGAGCTGCCTTGGTTAATCTGGAAACTGGTGTGCCATCATGGGTGCTTCGCTGTCGAAGTGATGTTCTGTCACTAAAATTTGATTACTCAGTATGCGCTCCTGTTACCTCTTTATGAAATCTCCTTTATTATGGCTAGTAGTATATGTGGCTCTGCACTTCATTAAATGCATAATTTGATGATTCCAAAATTTGGAATCAAGTACCGTCTCATTGTTCCATTTTGTCAGCTATTTTTAGGTTGAAATAAGCTGCTTTTATTAACACTTCATTGGTGTTTCCTTGTGAGCTCTGAGTGGTACATGCATACCCATGAATATGAAAACATGTTGATGGTACATGAAACTTGCAGGCATACTGACAAAATTGAGTACTTCAGAAGGAATTTAATGCTTATGCATGTCATGGAAATGATCAGTTTCATAACTTGAAAAATGAATTGTTGGGTTTTGAATGTATGCATCATACGTAGAGCAGGTTGGCTGGTCTTGCATCAGGCCACTCCTGAAAGACAGAATAAGAAATCATTCTTCCACCTGGACTCTTCATGAGGTCTCGTATGCTCTGAGCAATTCTTATCTATTATTATAGGCATTTAAGAAATTACAATCCACAAACTAATCATAGTTACAACTAATTCTTTAAGAAGGATTGATTCACTCGTAAGTTGAGAATGACCCTGATTGCTTTTTACATTTTCCCTCCTCAAGCCCCATAATGCTGGAGTCTCGGAAACTCCATTAAAGGGATAAAATGCTACTTTTGTGAGCTTGAAAGCTACCCAGTTGCCAATGAGTGGCGCATGTCCAATGCGAATCTTAAAAGTTGATATTCACATCTTTCACATGTATGATGTTGTATCATTTACTTATGTTAGGATAGTGCTTTATAGACTCTAAAACATCTCCTATTTACAGTTCAAGCGACTCCGTAAACTGCATCTTTGACTGCTAAACATGATATACTCATGGGGCAGGCTTTTGTGAAGATTTTATATTCAAACCCGTCGTGTACGCTTTATGTTTGTCCGTTCGTAAGAATTATATTGTGGAAAACATGCTTCGTGATTGAAAACTTAGATATGCTTGTTCCTTTCACTACGCTGTCTGGTTGCCATTTCCAAATGGTTGCAATTTAATAAACTCCAGTAATTGCAGGGGAAAAATGTTTTGTGTGGTCTAAGAAATGGAGCAATTGCCACAATCGATACACGCCAAAAATATGAAGGGCTTTCTACCAGACTCAGTAGACACCAAATTCCTTTCCCTTCTCATGGAACTAGTAAGCCTTCAAATAGAACTGCTCAAAATTCTACTAAGCGATGGTTCGAGGTACTTTATAGTACTATTTGATTTTTTATTCTCTGCACACAGATTTCTTATTCTTTGCGCATGGTTATGTTAGTAAAATTTCCCTAGAATTACCCCAGGATTTAAAATGCTTGTGTCTTACACAAAATATTGGGAATAGTTACTTATAATGTTTGGAATAGTAAATAAGTATCATGCTTTATTTGGGGATGACGACTCTCTTCTGGCTTTAATTTGACTTTCTGCATCGTCTAGTTTGATAATCTGCTAAGCGCTCAGGAATCATGAACTGAAGATTATATTTTTTTTTGTATGTGCAATCAGTGACCAGATATACCTTACTATGATTCTCCCTAATATCCAAGAAATAGTTTTGAGCTCCTAATAATCGCCAAAGCACAAACAGTTTCCTATGATGAAACCCTATGCATTGATGACAGCTCTGAATTCATTTTCTTTTCCCAGTTGAAAGGTGATATTATTGAGTCTCAAGTCGTTGTTATGCCCTCGTCTATCTCTTGGTATGTGCTCAGCAGGATCAATTGCTAGGCTAAATTTTAATTTCTTATGTTTTAAGTGGCATTTGGTAATTCTCTTATTGTGACACGAAGGTTCTGAATTGTAGCTTGGAATCTCTTCGGTTGTATGATCAGTACTTCTTGGCCAGCTCTATGGATGGATCAGTAAGTTCTTGTTCTGCCATTAATTTCTCTAGTAATTCCCTTTAATCTGTTTCAGATGGTATTAGTAAACTAATTAAGAGCTGCTTTACCTTCAGGTTTATCTGTGAATTAATATTGTGAGTTGGTTCCATGTGTTCTTCTAACTTCGGAACTTAGCCCAGTCGAGAACCTAGCTTGGCATTGTTTAGCCTCCACTCATGTCTCTACTTGCCTATAATTTCCTTCAAATTTGACTTGTTATGAATACCAAGAACACAACTAATCATTCACGAAATAACAGCAACTCCACTGATTAATATTCTCTAAGGTTCAATCTTTTGGTGGAGATGGTTTGATGTTTACATGGCATCTGATTATCATAGTTGTTCATTGTTTAACCTCTCCTGAAATCGATATTGGTAGTGTTTAAAGCCCTAACTTGAATTTCTATAAGTTAGGGTCATGCACGCCTCCATTGCGACTTGTGGGTTATGGGGTCGTCCCATTGGAAATAACTTCTATGGAAATATGGGTAAGGTTGCGTATATGAGATTCTCTCAGACATTGTCTTAGACTCCGCAATGCGAGAGTTTTGTGCACTGGGACATCCATAATAAAAGTTCAAAACTTTTGTGCTTAACATGTCTTCAATGGTAAACTTATTGTATAAGTTATCCTTCAGAATCTAAACATCCTCTTGTATTGTGCTCCAAAAAAACTTCAAAAACCATAGACTTCAAAGTTCAAACATTTTTTTATATGTGCTGCAAATATTTTAAATGTCTATGCAAATACTTTAAACGTCATGGACTGGAAAGGAATAGTTTACATTAATAATTTGTAATCCTCGTATGGAAACAAATATTTAGCCACCCAATGTGGATGATTATGTTCACTTACATTCCATGAAAATTTCAAATCACTACTGCTGTCTTACGTCTAAATAGCACTTGCAGGGTCGCTAATGCTTGAGAGATTTCATTTCTTTGCAGATCAGACTTTATGATCACCGGTTTACCCAGAGAAGCCCTGTACAATCTTATGAAGGGCATGTGAATTCCCATACTCATATAGAGCTTGGAATCGACCCATGTGAGAGATTCATCATGTCAGGTGTGTTCATAAAATTTCCTGCAATTTTGTTAATGGTGGCAAGGACTCGTAATATTTCTTGCCATTTTTTTATTGTCAGCTTCTAATTGTTTGAGCTTTTATACTTAGGTGGTGAGGATTTCAAATTACGACTATGGAGTATCAAGTCTGGTGAACTGCTATATGAAAATAAAGTTGCGGATTTGGTCCCCTCAGTTGTCTGCTGGCCAAAGGGTACTTAACTTCACCAATTTGCCCTCTATTTTTCCACTTTATCTGCTTTTGTTTTGTTTCATAATGATTATGCTGTTATGTATTCGAGTTTCCATCAGGTCCTGTCTATGATCTGGATCACAGTTCGGGAGCTTGGCTTGCATCCCGAGGAGGAATATATCACGTGCACTTGCCTTGAGCATTGACTTTGCGAAAATACATATATACAGACAGGTATGCTACTAGCGAAGCGGTTGCTTTGCTTTCTCATTTTCTCATCTAATTACTTGCTCAAACTGGGCAATGGCTTTTGCACTTCCATATGGAAGGTCGAGGTTTCAAGCATCTTTCCCAAACTGGAATACCCTGGTTTTATGACTACAGCACATTATGCGTGGCTTACTCATATTATGAATGCCTTTTTTGGGTTTTAGGACATTCGTCCTTGTGCAGTGAAACCTGCCTTTTGGAGGCCATATATAGGCTTGAGGTGTCATTCTTGAAGATGCAGTAGATCATCGAAATTGCTGCTTTGACATGGAATTGAACTATCATGGAAGGTTCAAATATTCCAGGCTGAGACTCGACCAGTCAATGCGACCATGTGGGTATAGCTCGGTAGATCTTGACATATATATATATTATAAGTTCATGGGAAGTTTTTTTCCTAAGAACTTGGACAAAAATCTACATGCTCCAAAAACACTTTTAATTGTTTTAGGTGAATGTAAATATGTAGTATTTAACTATGAATCTTAACTTTAAATTCTATTTTTAAAAGGACAATTTTGGTCTGGTACCATTCTGAAAAACAAGACTTGTTTTCCTAATTACAATCAACTCATTTTAATGGAGAAAGTCTGAACCAAGCCAACTATATGAGCCCAAACTAAACTCATGCATCGGCTATTTTATATCTACAAATTTAGCAATCCATGATTTTTATTTTGATAGAATGTGTGTAAATTTTTGCAGCATGTCTTTTCTCTTCTTCTGTATAGGTTCATTGCATGTTCAGTTAATGTAATATTTAACAAATGAAACTTGGTTGGAGACTGGGAGTCGAAACTTAGGCAACATTTTATAACTGTCTAACATTTATATTTCATACGGGACATGAGTACTTTTAAGCTAGATAGTAGATGATGAGATCACACCTGTAGATATTTGTTTTTTGTAATGTAAAATTTTTTAATGTTAATGCTTTATGATGTGGAAAATTACTTTAGAATTGTTGCATGAGCACATAATGGCGGATTACCAAAAATTACCAACTCTTACGAAATTTATATACATTTTTTTGTTGTTGCATTGAAGGAACTGTTTTTAGATAGGCACGACGAAATCATAATTTGGTTCGTCTATAATTACATGATTGAGCAAGCTTGTGAGAACAAAGTTAGGAATTAGGAGGCCACGAAAACACATAATATTTGTACTTTTCAAACTCTATAATGTACAGAAATCAATAGCTAATAATTTTTCTTCCTCGTCCCATTCCATAGGATGTCTCTCACATTAGTGCCCATAATTGCATGATGAGTTGCATTGATCAAATTTAACATCGTGTTTTCCTTATAATTAGACATTTATACCTTTAGAGTTTTGTAGCTTTAGGAGAAACTTTTGCGAGAAGACTCAACCGTGTATGGGCTCTCTCTTATCATTACTTAGTAGGTAAGAATCAAATCAAATTTACAAAAGAAAGACCACTATAACAGGCTCTAGCGGTCCTGTCACTTGGAAAGAAGAAAAAGGTTTGCTTGTCTTCTTTATTCAAAGTAATATGTCAATGTCATGCATATATATATACATGCATATGTTTGTATTACCTTTGCTTTACTCAGTTTAAAGTGAAGCTCTGCATGGGATTATTATGGTGTAAGAAATCACTTTCATATGTTTAAAACCACAACTAGACCCGATTGGATCAGATATTAGACAAACAATTTTATAGCAATCACATTGTGTGTTCTGTGTAGTGGCGGAACTAAAAGTTTTCAAATTGGCGATTAAGTTTTTGTTCCAGTAGTTCTAGTTTTTTTTTTTTTTTTTTTCAACATGAGGAGCATAGTGGATATGAACGGAAATTTTCAAATATATATATTATTTAGAAATCACAACCCCTGATTATTGATAATCATTTGGACCTCATATTTGTTTAGAGCCTATCAACACCCATTTAATTATTTAATAATAATTATTATTATTTTGAAAAGACCCCATTTTATTATTCAATTACCCATTTCCGTTTTTGTTGAGTTTTGTCCCCCACTCTCCTCGAATGAAAATGATGTCCCGCTCAACAAATGAATAAAGAAATATTTGCATTAGTCCCCTAAATTTAAAACGAATAATAGTAAGATGGTTGGTCAGTGAAAGTATTCTAGGACTTATTTCATTTGGTAGGACAACTACCTCGGTTCTTTAAAAGATAGATTTAATTTTCTTTTTCTTCCCTTTCAGCACATGGGTCACTTTCCTTGCTATAATAAGTGATATAATTATTTTCAAATACACATTATTAATATTAAATTGTTTGTAATTAATCACCTTTATTATCCATTTTTTAATTCACCACCACAAACTCTTATCCCCGTCAAAATTACTATTAAAAAATACTCGCTTATCTTACTCATGTAACTTTAACAAGGATATGAATTTAAACCAACCAACAAGTGACGCACACACATGTATATATATGTGTGTATATATATATATATATATAACTGAAAAGTATATTATACTAAGCTTGTCTTATTAGTATAGTATCTCATGAGTCTTAGAAGATGTAAAAAGTTAATGCGAGATTAAATTATATTTAATGTCACGTGAATACCATGAGCGAACTTGTTCAAATTAATATATAATTTGAACAGAAATTGAGGACAAAGACGGTAGTACAGTGTTATATTCGCATTTTCCCTAATCTTTTATTGTCTGGATAATAATAATATAATATATAATATTTGAATATCGTCAAGAATCAATATTTTCCACACACAAAAAAAGACAAAAGAGCAAAACAAATTGCTCAATAGTTCCAACTTCCATGCATGAGCAAACAAATACAAATGTACAACAAACATTAAGTAGAAAGATAGAAAAGTACTGAATGCCAAGGCACATGAGGACGAATACAAACCTTTTATGGCCACTTAGCCTTTCAGAGGAAAAAGAAATGTAGGCCATATATATATATATATATATATTAAAAGTAGCAAAATCTAGGAAGCCAAAGAAGGCCCTTAGTCCAAGATGTCCCCATTTGCCCTTGTTTATGATTGGTGCCCACCCTCATACGTGGCACAAACCAACCTCTACTTTCCAAATTATTCCAAAGCTCCAAATTATGCAGGCCAATTGCGTATGATATTTTAGGTGCCAAAACTCAAAACAAACAAATGGATATTATCATAATATTTTAATAGGTATGAGCTTTGGAATGTGCTCCTTTGGTTACATTTTAATAATATAATAATATATTTTTTATTAAATATAAAAATATATATTTGGTATAAAGTAAAAAATATATTTTTTTTATTGAAAATAGTATAAAGTTGGTGAAAAAATATTTTTTTTTCGAAAAAAAATTCAATTATATACTTCTATAAAAATATATTTTTGATATTTTTAAATAAAAAATATATATTGTTATTAGTACATACTAATATTATTTTTTACTTTTAAGTGTGCTTATGCAATGGCGGAAATTCTAGTCAAATGAATAATTAGATTAATTGGTCCACGTTGGACATGAAGTAGACAATGACTTATTTGGTTGTATCTTAAAAATATAAAGGTATATTTTTTTTATTAGATATTAAAAAATATACTTTTAAATATCACTAATAAGTATTATATGTGTATTTGGATAAAGTACAATTTTTTTTTCGTATTAGAAGTAGCGAAACCTAGTTGGTAAAAAATATACTTTTATAAAAAAATATCCAACTTCATAATTCTACAAAAATATATTTTTGATACTTTTATTTAAATAAAACAAATATACTTTTACTAATACAAAAGACATTATTTTTTATTTTTAAGTAAAGCGCCATAATTACACTCCTTGCACTAGTACCAAACAAGGGCAATGACCCGACTGAGATAAGCAAATTTTGATCTCATAGCACAATCGCGCCCAATTTTAATAATAAAATTGGAAAAAAACCAAAATGGCGGCTTTAGAAACGTTTCGAAAAACAAAATTCGCGGGTTGAGACTCAAAACAGTACAAAAGCCTCCCTGCCTCAGCCAGAGAGAGACATAGAGAGAGAGAGAGAGAGACTCAATTAGCCAAGCTAGAGAATCAATATGGCGAATTTGATAACTCCAGGTGCGATTTCAACCCTAATTGCTAATCCGTCGGCGGATTCGTCCTCGGAGAGGCCTCAGATCGTAGTTCAGATCATAGATCTCAAGCCACTTGGAAGCAAACACTCG
>MKEJ01104427.1:0-23210 GCA_001753735.1 Embelia ribes
TTTTCCACTCCCCATCCCCGCCCCAAACGGGGAACGGGGATCCCCGCGGGGATTCGGGGACCCGAATTATTTTTCAAAAATTTCATTACCACTTTCCATACAATCATCATCAATACATAACCAAAGCGTATAATCATCACCAATTCACCATGAATCTTCGGGGCAATAAGTAGGATAATGGTATTAGCAAAGAAAATGAAGAGGACAGTAATAAATAAGTTTAAAAAAATTATAAATCCCAAAATGGAATAGCCAAAGCAGCATCAAGCACAGTACTAAAAGCAAGCAAGAAAATTACATCACTTGTTCAAAACAACTGAGTTTATAGCTCATTTTTCAGGTTTAGGGATCGTGGCGGGTTCGGTGCGATTTCAGGGAACGGGGATTGGAGATCGGGGATCCCCGTAGGGGGAAAACTACTCCCTGCCCCCAACCCGATCCCCGAATTTTTTTTGAAAAAAATCCCCGTCCCCGACCCGTCCCCGAAAAAATCCCCGAATCCCCGCCCCGTTCGGTGCGGGGAACGGTTCGGGTTCGGTCGGGGCGGCGGAAATGCCCATCCCTAATTATTAAGCACGATTCGAGCTGAGTATTAAGTTTCACAAGAATGATTCAAGTTGGACCACAATACTAGACTCGAACTCAAATCTAACTCGAGTTTGTAGTAATTATTCAAATGAGTAATGCTCGATTACATCAATACTCATACTCCATCAGGAGTTTTAAATGTAGTTTAAATGAAATGTGTTGAATGGTCATCATGCAATACTAATGCACCTCTACCGTGACACCAACAAAATTACACGATCATTTCACTCCAAATGGATGGTCATTAAAAAAATTTGTATGCTACAAAGTGTAATGTACATAATTTGATGGGCCTTAGAGAGTTCTACAAAAAAGTTAGTCAAAAGTCTCGACTCATCTTTTTGTTATCTCAATTAAAAACTAAACTACATGTGACTGCTAAACTTTTGAGTAAATCTTTTTTCGTTATTTTTACCAACAAAAAAATTACTTATTAGGTATTCTATTTTGCTTAGTAACTGCAACCAAACAAACCCAAAAAAGTCTAATGGACTGTTATTATTTTATTACAACTAAATGTAGAGAGACTAGGATTTTCAATGGGCAAGTAACACATCTTAATCCTAAATATCTTTCCATTAACTGGTCATTAACTTTAAAAAGGACAATAAAGCTAAAGAAAATAAATATATAAAGCTCTATGAAACTGTTCATAATCCGTAACTGATAAATCCCTTTTCCATCACAGTGTACACATAAGATAGACTGAAGAAGAAAATAAGATGATGAGAAAATAATAACTTGATGTTCTTTCCACTGAATATTTTGAGGAACACACAACTAAGAACGAATGTAGAACAAAGTTCATAACTATACACAGTTCACACAGCTGAGTCCAGACTATATATATTACATAATTGAAGCTAGCAAGCATTTCGCATAAAACACACTCGTGGCAGCAATTTTGCATCAAGATTGGATAGTCGCGACGGATTATTCTTAGCATTGCTCTTATGTAGTAAAAGAACATACGACAAACAACAATTCATCCCGTGTATGTAACAGATTTCATTTTCCAAACCATGAAAAGCAGCCGCATATCTGCAAGAGAGAGAGAGATTTGTTAACTCTAAGCAAAATTAGACAAAACGAGCAATTTTCACTCTATTCTCAGCTTGCATTTTGCACACGGTCGGTCTATCAAATTTCCTCTCTCAAATAATCAGTTGTCAAAGGCAAGGATTTAAATCAAGTAAACAATGAGTTTACTAACAATAAAGTGCGGGGGAAAATAAAAGTTGGGTGAAAGTTCAAGTTTGGTAATGTAATTTACCTCTAAGCCGTACAAACATAAGGGCAAAATAGACTCTCCCATTATTATCCCAATTATGTTTTCGTAACCATTGAGAAAACAGCTTAAAAACGTGCTACGGAATAGAACCAACAAACCTTGGGTTTTTCTTTTCCATCTTGCTTGTGACCATTGGGATAAGAACCATCACTAGATGAGTGAGGAACCTTTCCTGCCCCGCTATGTCTCTCATCTCGAACTAATTGGAAAATTTGAGTAAATTCTTCCGCTGATTTTGGGTCATTATCATCCCAATCACCGAATTTGGGAACAGTGGGACTGTCATCAGGCTGCCACATCACTCAGAAACAAAATTCAAACCCTTAAATGTTTACCCTTAGACAAAATTTCAGTAGGTGTTTCGTCATTTTTTCTTTTACTGAAAAAAAACCCACCCACCCAAAGAAACCGCATGGAATGCGCAGCATGATAGTAGTTCTAAAGTTGTTCTCAGGGTAATATCAGAAAATGAGCAACAGGAAGGTTCTATTACAAGAAACCCTGAGGGTGCAACTAAAATCACACAAATAAAACGAAGGGAAAATATCAACTATTTTTGGCCTTCTGTAAAGAGATGGTCCCCTTTGAGGTTGTTCTTTCTATTCAATTATTTTTCCAGAAAAAAGGAACAACATTCGGAAAGCAGTTTCTCACACTTCCATGAAACACCAAAACCACTTCTGTTGTGGAGGAAAAACAGAACAATCACTCTTCAGGGTTCTACTAACACACATGATCACAAGTTTTTTAAAAGAAGTTGCTCTTATTTTGAATTAACACCAAAAAACGTTTCTTCATTAAACAAAGTTAAAACAAAAAAGCCTTGAGAAGCAGTATCAAGTTTTTGAAAGCAACTCTTCACATGCCACTATATAAACCAAGAAAAGAAATTTTACGAAAAGCAGTTTCTTCCAGTTTATACAGAAACCAAAAACCACTTCTCCAGCATTGCGCACACACACTCAACACAAAAAAGACCTTCAGAAACAATACCAAACTTGCTCTTAGTACAAAAAAGAAGACTTACTGTGTCATTTCCTTTAGTGACAGATTTCAGCCGGGACCTACCAGGAGTAGAGGGAGCTAGTCCATGGTTGCCTTCAGATGAATTCTTCCTATCCCATGAGGGAGAAGAGAACCCACCACTGCTTTTACCTACCTTACTAGGTTGGTTGTGAGGGTGCAGAGGTGAGTTGTCGATGTTCCGATCAGACCCCATGCTTGGCCTCGAAACTCTTCTCGGTGTTTCGCTATTGCTTGTGCCACCGTGACGATGAAGCGGAGAGGCAGCAGTGGCCATTTTCCCCTGATTTGGTGTCTCTGATTCTGCCTTACTGTTTCCGTGTCCAGCATCTCCATGATTCTGACAACACAGGACAAGAAAAGTGCAGACTTCATTGATTCGGAGCACACTATGGTTGCAGTTGAAAGATTTGACGGACCAACTCAACGATTGCAAAAAACCACAACTATTACAAGAATCTAGTTGAGAAGCGATACCAAACTCAATAGAACAAGAGTCAAGTTCAAAATAGAACTCGTATTCACAAGAAATCAGACATAAAAGCGAATGGGAAAGCAACATGATCTCAGATAAATCCCAACTTCTAATGCTGCTTTCTTACTACTTGCCCAACTTCTGACAAAACAAAACTCCCAGCAAGTAAGAAAATCACATGAAGGAAGAGAAAAAACAAACAGAAATACAAATCTTAAACGCACATGCTACATAGTTGTCACAAATGATGTCTCTATAATCTACTCTTTTCCTACTTCAATATGTAAATGTTCCTCGAGCTTTACCACTGCAGGGACTTGGAATATTGCAAGCTCAATAACTAAGAATATTGATGATAACTTCTAATATTGCTTTCCACTTGATGTGTGGAAGTGTTTATATGCAGGAGGAAATGAGTTGAAGAAAATATATTTGCTAAAATCATAACAATAAAGAAATGACCAGTATGGGCAATGTATTTTAGTACATAATGTATCATCATATATCAAAGTTTTATATTATGTGGCAGTCAATGGAACGTCGGGAGATTGTTACTCAAAATAGCTTATGTTTGAACGAGTATATCAGATTAAAAAATAATAAAAAAAAGCATGTCAGATAATTTAGATTCATGCCGGGAGTTCATCAGATTAAAATAAAAAAAAAAAAAGCATACCAGATAGTTTAGATTCATGCTGGGGAAGGCACAGTGGAAGCTATTTGTTATATGACATATAATGAAGCCATTCTAGTGACCTTTATTACTGAATAAAAACACCATTTTAATTCCGACGTCTTTCTGATCAGCCAGAATGATAACTGATCATGAAAAATATTAGGATGCGTAAGATACCACGAATGCTTCATATGTTTAGGGATGCAAATGAATCGAGCCGTTCATAAACAAGCTTGGGCTTAGCTCGGCTCGGGCTCGTTCATTTATAAACGAGTCGAACCTGAACAATTAAATAGGGCTTGTTCAATAAACGAGCCGAGTTTGAACAACTACAAGCTCGAAACATTAAAGGCTCGGGCTCGCTTGATTAGCTTTAAAATAAAAAGATAAATAATTAGAAATTTAAAAAGTAAGTTTACACACTTAAATATATATAATTCCGATTGAATATTTGATATATATGTCGATAAGTTGTTATTAGATGGTAAATTTGTGATAGGTTAGCGTTAATATTGGATTTTTTAATAACCCAATTCAACAATTTTAAAGCTATTGAATCGAGGCGAGCCTAGCCTGAGCTTTAAAAATATGAAGTGAGCCAAATCCGAGGCGAGCCCAAACTAAACTTCAACAATTCCGAGCCGAGCCCAAACTAAACAAACGAGCTGAGGCTGAACAACCAAAGGCTCGGCTCGGCTCGGCTAATTTGCATCCTACTTCTTCGAAACTTTAGCCCCTTTGAAAAACGTAACTTCATCACAAGACAGCCTAGGCTGCAAAAGAGCCACATGTTTTTTTGCTATTTTTTAGATAAAAAGGTAATCCAAAATGAAAGAAAGATATACTAAAGATTCGAAATGACTAGTGTAAAGTTGAGTATAGAAACTAGAGAAATAGAAATCAATCACAATTGGGCACTTCACTTGGACTGAAAAGAGACATTCTAGGAGTTCTAGCATATCGTCGTGTGCTACTACACATCTAAAATCGAAAATTGAATATGACTCATCAACAAACACCAAATTATAACACTCAATTACAAGTACACAAGAAATTGCCTCAACAAGCAATAAGGAAATTGGAACCTTCGCCATTACATATTCTGAAACTAGAGCAAACAAAGAAAATTGGTTGCCTCAGCAGACAAAAATTCATTTGCACTCATCCCAAAAACAGAAAACAAAAAATAAAAAATCAGAAAACAAACAAAATCCAATACCAGAAACCAGATCCTATAGACGAACACGATTCACATAACCATTTCAAAAGCGAAAACGTCGGGGATTAACTCCAAAAAACTCCCACACCCACTGTACCTAACACTACTCAATCCCCTAAAAATAGGGTTCGCTACAGTGCTGTCCTTGAACCAGGGGGTACTGTTCATCACCATTTCTATTTTTAAGCTCAGTGAATCTTGTACGGCTGGTTTAATCTCTATATCTCAAGATATAAAGTACAGGATGAAATATTTAAAACAATGAGATCCTAAAAGACTAAGTTCTCAATAAAAAGAAAATCACATGAATTGGAAAACAATTCAGCACAACACAGATAATCAATGAAGTATATTAACCATTTCGAGCAATTAAAAAAAGAATTTTGATACATAATTAAATAAACTTACAGCCATTTCTCCAAGTAGGAAGAACAAATGAGACTCGCTTTTTGTATACAAAAGTCGAAGAAACAACAAAACCCAGCGGCCAGCACAGAGAGAGATATATATAGAGAGAGAGAGAGAGAGAGAGAGAGATGACCGGTTGACTGGTGCAATGGGTTTGGAATTGACTTGTGTCCCATCTTTGTTTTCGGTCGAGCTGTAACTTGGACGATGACTTACAAGAAAGGTACTCGTAGGTTTAACACTCATTCTATTTGATCCCCATTAATTTCATTTGTAACAATTCCATTGTTGCCACGGGTAATTCTGGAGCCCCTACTCAAAATTTTAGAAATAGAAATATTTACATCGATGTATCAAAAATTATTTAACTATTGTAAAACATAAGGTGCTTGCTAGAGATTTAATTTGAACCATGAGACCACTATTACTATTTCTATCCAGTTATATTTTAAGTATAAGAATTTTAGCGTGACTGTTGTATATATTTTAGTTTGTATATTAAAATTTGAGGTATGGAGATTATTTAAGGGTTGAAAATATGGAAGCTAGTGGGAGTGCCTTAATAGTTTCTAAATTTTCTAGGTTGACAAATTTGATTCAAATTCTTAGAAGAATGACAGATTTAGTTTATTTTTCAAATTTTTAGTTGTTGAATTAGACAACTAATATAATTTTTTATAAGGTAATCAGTTTTACACAACATATCCCCGCTTTTCCATGGACATGTTGCCCTTCTTATTCCTTTATTCTGATTTTGGAGTGGTGATTGGGGATTCAGACCCACTCGTCTCATAATAATGGAAGAAAACAGAATGCTAAGAGATGCCTTCTCTAATCAGTAGGACTTTTAGTAATAGATTTTTAGTTTCAGTATATTTATTTTCTTTATTTGGTATTTGATTTTTGATGTAATGTATGACATTAAGTTTAATTTTGCAACTAATAATATTTCTTGATTATGAAAAAATAAGATATGCTAATCTAAGATGCTCAAATTTAGAAAACATAGAAACACATAATGGATTATATTTAGGCTAAATAAATTACAAATGGATCCCTTGATATTTTTGTCATTTAGGGATACCTTTTCACCCGCAATAGGAGCAAAACACGGCACAAATTAAATAATTGGAACCATTAGTATTTCAATTGGAAGTATGGGGACCTAATAGAATCTTTGTTAAAACTACGGTACTTATTTCTGTAATTATCCACAGTAATTTTTGTTTATGCCCAAATTGTTACCGCCTAAACATAGCTATAAATTCTCCGCCTGTTTCCTACAAACAGAATCGGAAATTCCATTTTCTTATAAATTTTAAAATATAATAATTTAATATTTAAAAATAATAAAAGTATCAAATTTATATTTTTTAAATATAATATAAGGATAAATTTGATATTTTTGTTACATCGAAATATTAAAATACTGTATTTTAAAGTTTCCTGCAAAAATATGATACCTAATTATCTATGGACAGAAAAATTACGTATTAATGTTAAATTTTGATATGGGTATTTCTCCTTATTGGATCCCTAAGTCAAGCTATAGAGTTATTTCGGGTAGATTCAAACCTCTTTGCTAGGTCATTCGGCTTGATAGCATCTGCTAAGTAACTTTCAATCATCGAATAAATAATAAACAGTTAAGATTAAAACACTCAACATTTGATGACAATTTAAATTTTATTATCTCCTCACTCTCCAAAAACATTGCATTTGGAATATCACATTTTTGAAAAGTCAAATCTTTTTACTATTAATTTATTTCGGTGCAATCGAGGAGAGACAAATTAAAAGCAGCACAATTTATTTCCAAGAGAATTTAATATTAAAGTTACAAGCTTTAAGTTCTTTTGGTTTTCAGTTCAAGGGAAGGCTCAACTGATCATTGCAAGGTCGTATCCAAATTCACTATTCTTGAGTAGCGATTTTGTTAAATTTAGTCTCACATTCTTAGACCTAGTCACAGTTGGTGGCATCGTGTAAAATAAATAGTTCAAAACATAAACAAGGCCCCCCACACGGATGCGAGAGCGACACTGGATTACAAGATGACTACACATTTCTATAAAAAAGCTAACAATTCCTGCTCAGGCATGAAAATAATAGATTGGCAACAGCTAATTTTGGCGGTTTTTAGATGTATTGCATTTAATAACTGGATTTAAGATTCTATTTGTCACATGTGCAGGTAAGAGAATCGAATAAAAATTTTAAGTGGGTATAACATTGCTCATGTAAGAAAATCTCACAAAACTGAACTCTCAAAACTCAAACTTTTATTTCGATATTGCTGATAAAGAATGATAGTACTCTGTTAAGGGTCGCAAACCCGCTAAAAGTGATTTTAAATTGACTTCCACATTTGCAAATTAGAGGCACAATACCTACACAGCTAATAAATTGCCAATCCAGTCATTGGAATTGTCAACATCACCAAATATAATTGGGTTACAATGTTGTTACAACAAAAGAACCACTGAGGCTTTACCACAATGATCAGTAATGGCAAGTATTTAAATAAAGGGAAGAATAGAATGATAACTTGAGTATTGTACCACAATAAAATTATATCCTCAAATTTCTAAGTGTACAAAGCCCTACCAGAAATGGCAACCACAGGTTCGCTATACAGGAACGAATTGGTGGAGAGACCTTTCCCCAATAATGAATTTCTCGAAAATCCTATGCTACAAAGACATCCATATCAGAGTTACAAATAGCATATCCAGTTAGACGCTTCTACATAATTGTGCAAAGCTCCAAGGCACAATATTGTTCGTTTCTGCAGCAAGAGAGAACCAAATCCGAGGGAGTACCACTCGTGATTTCCAAGTTGTTCTTCCATATGGCGAACAATCTTATTCAGTATAGTAAGAAAGCCAACATTGAAATCTCATAAGCAATAACCAAACCGAGTATTACAACAAATGATGGTTTGATTATTTGCTCATTTCGGCTGTTTCTGCTTCTCTGTGCAACGTCTGAGAATAATAAAGTATAAGCACCTAAAACACAGCAGTACCAAAAGTACTAGCTAAACAGAGTGCAGTGCCTTCAAGAAGTAGAAAACTCCTCCAGCAGCTTTGGCATGAGGACGGCTAGGTGCAGCTTGCCTAGCTGGCACAATTTTACAGGGTTCTTAAACATGGTGATCCTCGCCACGTCATTACCTGATAAGATAACATGTGCAATGGTAAAATCTTCACCCTTCTCCACAGCAAATTGCCATTCTCTTAGTGTTATATGGAACCAGTCCTTATTTGAAGCTTTTGTAGCTTTAACTTCTATGTACTCTCGATCTTTTTTCTCATCTTCAATAACAAGGTCGTAGGGTAGTCCCGTCTCCCTATCTTGGTTGACCCATGTAACAATATTCTTACCCGCATTTGCCGAAAAGTAGTTGTACGCTACATGCTCTCCCATTCTCCCAGTTAATAATGCCTGTGCATTTGGTGTTGTATGAGAGAGATTGCCTCTACCACTAGGGAAAAATGGCCTAGTTTTTGGACCATCAGGTTCAGTATCCAGATGAACAGAACTAGCAGCATTGTTCTCATCTTCCAAAGCTTGAGAATCTGGTAGCACAACCATTGCAGTAACGGAAGTTGGGTCACATACTTCAATAGTACTACCATTGCAACTGGCATCTACTGCACTATGAATTTCGTGGTCTGTTCTTTTTGCAGTTCTACTATCATCGGCACCTTCTGCAGACTGCATCTTTGTAACACTAGAATAAAGAAAACTAAAACCGGGTGCAGTTTTCCAATCCACGGGAGGCCAGCTGGAACTGATTCCAGGTTTCCTCTTAGAATTCATCTGAGTTTGAATGAGAAGATTTGTTGACCCATGATTAGTTGCAACCATCTCATCATTGTCCATTGATAATGAGGATGGCAAGGACCAGATTGGTTCACTATCGGGAAGCTTTGGAATCTTCTGGCTGTTTAAAATGAAAAATTCAACTTGGTCCTCATTGGAACCTGATTCTGCCATGGTTGTTATTATGTGAAGAAAATTTGCCAAGTGCAAGTTGGGAACTCCAAATAACAAACAAGAAAGCTCCATGAACAATGAATGAGAATCTGATTCCTCGGTTGCATACAATGTATTTCCCTAGGAAGGACAGAAAGCATGAGTGTAAAACTAAGATAAAATCTGGTAAAGAAAATCTAAAAACTGTCCTAACATAAAAAGACAAACGCTCCACCATCAGGCAAAAAATTATTTGTTCTTGTTGAGCTTGGCATGAGAGATGTTGCCATCATATGAAAAATCATTTTTCAGTTGAGCAATAAGTAACTGCACAAAAAGGGTGAGTTGTGACGACGAAGGTAATTGTTAAAAACACTGAGTCACTGACCAAATGCCCATACAAGGGAAAGGAAAAGAAAAAGTAACTCCAAGGATGAGTTTGTATGGGTAAATGGTGTGAATGTTACTGCAAGAACAATTTATCCCTCTCTTGGCCTCCTGGGTGTTTTGGTATGTGCTGACTGAGTGTTCAGTTAATAAATATCTCAAAGGTATCTATAGGGACGAAATTGGTCAAATAAATAGCTATTATCTGACTAGTTTTTGCATTAACCTTAACCAGAAGGTAATTTACTGAATCATTATAAGATAAAAATGCTGAATCAATTAAGAGGATAAAAGCATAGGCTATTTGAAAGATTAGATACCTGCAGAAGACATTTACAATCGTGCTGTTTCTTTGATTGAATACTATATCCTTTTATGATGTTCCTGGAAAACAATTTCTTTACAACTTTGATTTGAAGTTGACTTAAAAACTCGAATCCAGACTGCTTAAGATCTAAATATCTGTCTCTGTGTGCATTATAGAAATATCGCTGGGCATATGGAAAAGCCCAATTAAGCAATGATATTTTGAAACTACAATCTATTGGCCCATCGCATATTGCTTCACGAGTTACAACCTGCAAGGAAACAAAGTCATCAACTAAAAGTAACTGATTTTTCTGGAACTTAACATGGGAAAAAAGATGCTAGATCTTTTTTGGTTGTCAAAAGAAACATATCGTATTTCAAACATCATGCACATACACATCGAAATAGAAAGCTTTACACTTTAGGAAAATACAAAGATAAGAGATTTACTATGGGCAGCTGGCTGTTCGTTTTTCTAAAATTTAAGATATGACTATCTTTAGCTACATCTAGCACGACTATCTTTAGAGCTTAACACAGCCTCGATGGGATTCTTTTTTCTTATATCTTCGTTTTTTGTCTTCCAGTCCTGTCTTTTTCCAGTCTATGCCTTTCGGACAATAACAGCAAGAACCACTCACATAGAACAAACAATCATAATGCCCAACCTTAACCTACATGCTTCAAAAATGTAGAATCATCTCAATCTTATCCTTGCTTCATCAGCCTTTGTGTGTGTGTGTGTGAGAGAGAGAGAGAGAAAGAGAGAGAGATTACCTCGGAAAGGAAAGGGATTCCTAAGGTTTGCATAACAACAGACACCTTTGAACGAAGCAATTCCTGTTCATCACCACCAAGCACTCCAAAGTACAAGAATTCAATGTTGCCCAGAGATTTAAATTCCTTCTTTAGCTTATTATCATCACACCAACATACAAGACCAAAAGATGGATGTAGGGAGACCCATTTATCCAACGATGTGGGAAGCACCTTAAATTCCAATTTCTGAAGGCACTCTTTCAAGTAAATAACATCATCAGAGTTCAGTGATCCAGATTTCAACCCGTCACTCCATTGAAGGAAAACTTGGAAGACCTGATATATAACAGTATGACATCATATTCAGACAGCGGTAATATAATCATAAACTACAGTCTGTTTTGCACAAGAAATATAATACTGGTCCTTTTCCTAGTTTTTCCTAAGAGCTTAAGTTTTCGATGAGATGGCGGCCAAAACATGGTACCGGAACTGGCTAGGATTTTTAGTTCAAGTTTCACAACCACCCAAAACGAATAAATTGTTACGCATGTTTGCCTCAGCAAAGTAGTACACTAAGGCTGCACAATAAGGGAGGTCTGCAAATGATAACCCTCTCATTAAAAACTTATGATTTTAGCAGACATGGTGTCTTACAATCAAACACAAACATTGTTTGTTAGGTTGCTTACCGTTTTAGCCGCCTGTGACGGCAAGGCTACAGCTGACAACTCCAGTAAAATTTGAAGGTAGCTTCGGTGATGTGGATTCTCGCTGACTCCACACTGATTCACAAAAAATGAATGAAGACTCGGGTAGATATTACATAAGGTCTTCCACAAAGGACGATCAGTTTCACTGGAGCCACGGCGATGATGGATTTCCTTCATTTGCTCCATAGAACCAGAGAAATCATGCCAATGTACTTCAGAGGGAGAAACCAGTACACCAAGTACAAGATCGTCATACCTCAAATAGGATGAATATGGACAGAATATAAAAGGTCCCTCATGTAAGGCATTAACAATTTTTCGCTTTGAACTATCCATTTCATTCCAAACAAATGTGTAAAACTTGGACATCTGTGTTAAGCTGGCAGAAGAGAAAAAAGAAGTAATGGAATAAGCTTCATTTAAAATGTGTAACTTTAGTACCCTATAAGAGTGTGCATGTAGTGTTGCGAAAAGGAAAACGCAATATGATCAATGTTGAAGTAACATACAAGGTGTCAAAGACGACAAAAAGTCCAAAAAGAATGTTACTTGCAGCATCATATTTCAGCGTAAATGACAACATAAATATGGATCCCTCAAACATAATTTTTCATGCAATGTTTTCTTAATACAAATAGAATGATAAAGTATCAGAGAAAAGAATGAACAAATAAATCAAATTATCAATCAAGAAAGCAACTCCTGCAAAACGAAACCCAGTTTTTCAAGGTTTAAAATATATTTATGTAAAATGCTTTATTCTAGCATTGTTTGTTGGAAACTGCTCTTCACACACTAGGTAGAGCATTCTACATGAACCTATTTCACACCAAAACAAACAAAATGCTAAAATAGATGGAACAAATTTTATCTTAACCCAAAAAAAAAAGAAAAAAAAAAGCCAAGAACCAAAAGCTCAATAAGAAGGAAATAAGGTGGTACCACACCTAGCCATGAAAGGTGTCTTAAATCTCCTCCAATTTTGAAGAACGGACAAGGCGTCATCAAGGCTAACTTGTGTCTTGAATCCAATATCTGACAACAACTTCTCACTTTTCAACTGATTGATAAGAGAAGCAAATACATCAAATATTAATAATCATATCCACATTGTAAGATACACAAATTTCTATATACACTGAGGAAGCATTGTCTATTAAATTTCTGAGTATGCTACAACAGACATTAATGACGTACTGGAAGGTGGAGAACATACCAATAAAGAATACAGGACCATTCCTTGTTAAATTTCAAGAAACTGAGACATATACTCGAATAAGTTTTGAACTCTGAACAGTAAAACTCATCAAGTAATAGTAAAAATATACAGCAAAAACATATTACCAACACTTAACTTTAATACTCTCAAACATCTACCCAATGTATTCACTTGTCACAGTAACAAACCCTTTTTCTTTTCAATCTCCAATTGAAAGCTACTACTTTACAGGCCAACAGAACTTCCACCAAAACTAAGGGACTACAGAATTACACAAACATAATTCAGATGGATAAGGGTATTGGACATGCCTACAAGTCAAAATTTGCTATGATCAAATTTACAAACATACAGGAGTTCAACTGAATTCTCTATTTTCATTTCTCTGGAAACCAACAAAGGGAGGTCTATGTGGCAACTCACAACAGACTCTATAAATCCAATATTGGTTAAATATGGTGCTTTACCCATACTCTTCTTATCTCAACAAAACTTATTCTAAAAAAAAATATGAATGGTTATTACAAGAGGTTAAATTACATCGAGTTAGCCTTGACGTGTCAATAAAATAAACAGGAGTTCCCGTATCAAAAGACTCAAGTTATGCATCTGCCATTTTATGATATTTAGCAAAGTTAAGGTTCTACCAATTTTACAGAAAGACAAACCGCGGCCCACAACATTTAAAGTAATGAGTTGATGACCAATTCCAAAATATACATAAAACTAACCTTTGGAACCGCATATGGAGCATTGGCACCTAAAACCGAGCACACAGCCTCACAATCATAAAACAAGTCTTTAGGATAGTGAAGCTTGTCATCCCTACTAGATGATACCCACTGGAAACCACAAAAACACGTTATAAATGAAGATCTGAACGTTCTGCTATCCCCAGCAGAATTATATATGCAGCAACCGGCCACTTTATCGCTAAAACAATCCTCCCAGAAATTATCAAGTGCCTCCAATAGGTATTGAGACCTTATCCTGTCTTTTGTTAAGGATAACTGAGACAACAAATGAACCAACTCTTGTGATTCCCAATCCTTGGCAACTGCACCATGAAGTATTGGTTCCCCATCCCGAATCATATTCTTCAGATCTGCATTAGATGAATCAGTGATGCTCTTTTCAACAGAAACAACTTGTACAAAATCCGTAATTCCTATTTGCTGGAAAAACTCTCGCCACTTCCTCATACCACTGGGTAGTGGTCCAGTGATTGGATGTCGCAAGTATTCAACATCGACCTCATGCCATTTCAAATCCATACCGTTGATTAACTTGTTTATGTTGATTGTATTTCCAAATTCTTCACTGAAATGAATGGCAACTTCAGCAGGTCTAACGTAGCCATGATTTGTTGAAATGAAAGCTCTTTCACGTAATTCTGAGATAATGTATCCCCTCTCGACATCACAGTTGGGACAACTCGACTGAAGGTGGCACATTACAAAAGAAAGATACTCCACCACCTTTTTTTTATCATCTAAAGTAATTCCGTCATCAGATATTGCTGGCAATATCTGCAACTTCACAATTTCATGAGCAGATAACTGTTGAACACCAATCCTAAGAAGCATCCTAGTAACATTATCCACGATAGACATGCCTGAATCAGAAATATTAACAGTAGTTGCGGCAGAAAAGAGGTTATGGCTTACAGTCCTAAGTTTAGCATACAAGATTGGGAAAGCATCTGGATTATGTTCATTACCAAACCCAGGGCTTAAAGAATTGGAGTGCAGCCATATTGTACCATCATCAACCGAGCTATATGCACCATCCGACAGAGGAATGAAAGGAATTTTCCTAAGATTATTTATCACATCTGATGCTGTTCCAGAGCTTAACGAATTTTGACCAGAAGAATTGAACAGCATAGTATAGAGTGCATTAAGACATGAAGATAACCAAACTAGCCCTGCTGATTTGATACCTTTCTCAGAATGACACAACGAAGTCATGACTTGGACTAGAACACTAGGTCCATATTCCTGTACTCCCAGATCTCTGGCTAAGGAATCAGATAAAACAATGTTTCTATCTAAAAACCCAAGGCCAAGGTGCTCACGGCAATAACTACCAGGTAAAAGATTCAGAGCTTCTTCATTCCAATTCCTTATAACCTTGCAGGGAAGAACACATTCTTCCTTGTTTCCTTCCATTAGCAAGCACTTGGACATGCGTAATTTGGAGATAATAAGTCGAGGAAGACTAGAGAAAAATCCTTGCACTTCCCCAACAAGAGGAACAAAGCTCATAAAAAATGAGACAGCCTTCCCAGGGGCGTCTGCAAAACAGGGAAAGGCACAAAAAGATTTCTCTGCACTAACAAATAAATCAGGAAACTTTGCCAATAACCACTGGTTCCACGGGCTATCCCCATCAACCTCTTCTCTAGATGAAGGAAGAACAAAATCGCCTTGTATAATAAATTTCAGACCATATCTTCTCAGAGGGAGAAAAGCAAAAACTGGTTGTTGTTCTAAATGTGGGACATATTCCCCATTTCCAGATTCTTGCAATGTAAATGCAATAGAGATTTCAGTCTTCTGTACATCGGGGCGAATGTTATCGGCCTGCAATACTTGAGAGGCAACAAACCATGTCATTTTCTCTTTCCCAAAGGAGACATTAACTATACCGTTCCCCACAATTTCTTTTGTCATGATAACCATTGTATCATCAGGAATGCTTCTAAATCGAATACATTGGAGACGGTGGAGGAAAAGCAATAAAGATGGGTGAAGATCAGAGAACATTAATCGGATACTGTTCATTGAAGAATCCTCGGACAATTTTGTTCTGAAAGGGAGTACAATGCAGGTATTCCAATCAGAAGGCTTTGTTCTATCAGTACTACAAGAAGCCAGCTTCCTGTAGAAATCAACATCACAAGGAGGTACAACTGTTGGCAATACAAAACCTATCTGTCCCTCAGTTATATCAAACTTGACATGAAACCCATTAGAATGAATCTCTGGAGCATCAGTGACCTGCACAAAGACCAAGTACATTTTACTTTGCCATGAAAAATAAGAAACAATTTCATTCTTTATATAATACAAAAAATACCCGAAAAACTGATTTGAAACCAATGCCCTTCTTCCCAATATATCCGCCAGTCGTCCCTATTTTGGTTGAAGATCCGACATCACAAAGCGCTCTTATGTTTTGGGAAGAAAAACCTAGTTCATTGTTAAGGACAATAATTCCGGATTCTTGAAGAATGAATGTCAGAGTTGGTTCCACATTCTCTGGGTAGCTATTGTCATCCGCATTCTGAACCTGAAGCAATATCCAAGTTAGCAATATTATTTGCAAGATTAACATTACTTAAATGCAGAAGAGAAAGAAAGATGCAGTTATGTTTGTGGCCTCTGTTCCGGAATTCACATTAAACATATTGTACCTTAACAGAAGCTAGGTGATTCAAAGGTTCAAAAAATTTCAACATCGTGTTCACATAACAGAAAGCATTCGCCAAACATAATCAGGGAATGAAGAACCATAATTTTCTATTGAGCTGAAAAAAAAGTTGCATGGATAAAACAAATGAAAGCTCATAACTGACAAAAGGATGAAAAATAAATATCATTTATGTTCCAGAGAAAACAATATTACCAACTCAAGCAGAAAATGTGAATCCTGTGAATACAATTCCTGTGACAGACAATGGAGTGCTCTCCCTAAACGAGCATGCTGCTTCTTCAACATGCTGGCTTCCATGTCCGAAAGTTCAGGATCCAGACCAAATTCATCGCGCCTTATAGATTCAATGACCATCAGTGCCTTATTTTCTTTATCATACGCATTACATTGACCCCCAAAAGCATACCCATTAAGGGACTCAGACAGCCTCTGACTTTTATCCTTTCTACATTCTTCCTTATCAGGATCCAACTCAACAGAAGCCGAAATTTTACACTCAGCAGAGGGTAACTGACAAAGTTCATCCTTGGTATGGATAGACCCCCTGTCAGAGTCAGGACCAACAACTCCTAAGCATGATGTACCAGATATAGAGTCATTGGTCATAGAGGAAGCAAACGAGTGGTAATCGTCAATCCACTCCACTATACCAAGACAAAGTCCAACATCATGAAGCAAGTGACGTTGATCAGTTTGTTTGCACTCACATAGTATGACTGAAGGAGCATCTCTCAACACGAATTGCAATCCAGAGAGCAATACATCCGCAGCAAAAACGTGGAATTCCCCTGGCAGATGGCCAAGGCAATCGATGAAAAACCTTGATGCAACCTTAATTTTTTTGCGAACTATACCATTGGTACCTTGCAAATGGAAGCCAGATTTGGAGGTGCCTCTACCAAGGGAGTTCTTATACAGTGAGTTCCTTGGCAACACAATAGATTTACTTTCATTAATTTCACTTTCCCCATGGTTCATTATTACTTCAAATGCTTGGCGAGCGTGGCATTTGAGAAGGGACAAGGGAACATGTGCTTCACCACCATATAATGATAAAAGAGACAAGAGTTCCACAGCTGCTTGGAAAGAGGAAACTTGAAGACAAGCTTCAAAGAATGATTCCACGCTAGCTGTATGATCAATCCTAATAACTTTCCCATCCTTTGTCACCATGCACAACAACTCTTTCGCATTAACCTCAGTCATCAACCATCTAACAAGAGGACCGAGCGAAGGTGCAAAAACAATATCCCAATGTGTCCATGAGATCAAATCTGACAGCATGGGTGCCCTGAGCAGGACTCCAATAGCATCCTTGGTAGTAAAAGAACCAAAGGTTTTAGCTTCATAGCCAATATTGGTTCCACCTACACTAATTCCCGAGGTGTCTTTCTCAGTTATTGTATTTCGCCAGTGTCTTGCCAACAAAGTCGTAGAAAATAAGACACAAGTAGAAGAGCATCCTTTCTTTTTCACATCATCCATGAAATCCTTTAGCAAACCTGTTTCTGCTAACACAAAATTGACTAAAGGAAATTGTCTCCCAAGCAATGGAGGAATCATCTCCTTCGTTATATTTTTATCCTCCCCAAGACTATTTGCAGCTTGTGACAAAAACACAACCAACTGCTCCTCAAGCATGCAGACCTGTAAAGGAGGCTTTGCAAGATTTTCTTCACTAGTCAAGCACTTCCGCAATGCGTTATGAAGCAGAGAGACATGTTTCTCTAAAAAGATAAAGAATTTGCCATAACCAAGGGACTTGAACTTCTTTACAGAGAACTGTTTGGCCAGCCAAAACTCACATTTGCAGAGCTTCCTCAAGAAACTAAGCTTAGGTTCAAGTGTTAATTCTATGTTACTCAAAATTTTGTGATCAAGATCAAAATAGGTGGAAATTTTCTGCACAATATCATCAACAGTGACACCTGCAGCATTAAACCGTCCAAATCATTATTAACATTGTCTACGAGGCAATAAAGTCAAATGAATGAAGAATAAAAAGTGAGAAGAATTTTGACTCCTGCCAGAGTGCTTTTGTTCTTTTTTTCTTTTAGAAAAAAAAGTAAGATGCAAAAAGCCTCTATGGCAACAAGGTAAGGCTACATGCATAAGACCCCTCAAAACCCCAAAATGCGGGAACCTACTGGATTGTCCATATATATAGTATGATACTAAAAGCAAACATCAAAGGGGACACTAGTTGCTAAAAAGTAGCTTAAATAGAAATTAGCAAAATATTGATATCAATGAGAAACTTTAACTCAAATTAATAATCCAGCCAGCAGATAAAAGAAAAGGTAGCATTGTTTTAGACGACACATATTTTAAATGAAGAAAGTTCCAATTGTCTAAGTACTGATGTAGTACTAAACCACACAACAATAATATATAAACCCGTAAACTATACTGTTGAAGATTTTCTAGTTAAAATATAGAAATTAAAATTGTAAAAACATGAATTCATAATGTTGTTTTGCCAAAAAGTAATGGCACGAAATGTTATTGGGTACTTTTTATTTGTGGTCCTAGAAGATAAGTACAAATGAAGTATACACAGGCAATCACATTTTAAAATATGATTTGCTATTAAAAGATTAAAAAAGTGGCTATAATTCCTAATTAACCATACAATTAGTAGAGCGTTCATGCATTTAAAGCAACCAATAGCAATTGTGGGCAAGCCCATGGCAACAAGGAAGAGGAGAGGAGAAGCATTAGGATGCAGAAAACAAGTTTCAATTTCTCACTTGACAGAATCGAGTTCTTTTCCACCCTGGGAGAATTGATGAGGACATTTTTATTTTACTTATTTCTTTTAATTTTGGTTAATTTTTATTTGAAAGAGATTAGATTTCTATTGATTTGATTTGATTTTTATGGTATTATTTCCTTATTTACTTGCTAGGATTTTTCCTTTAAATAACACGCTTGTTGGTATCATTGGACAGTTTTGATGATTGAATAAAAATTGGATGTGTTTCTGAGTTTTCTCCCTCCTTTCTTCTGTTTCTTTCCCCCAATTCTTTCTTTTATCTGTCATTTTCTTTTCAATCTTATTGTGCTGCATCAGATTATCTAGGGAAACAAAAGATATTAAGGGAAGGAGACACACTTTTGGTGTTACATTTTGTTTTCCCCACTGGATCCGGTTTGGCAGGTTCGACCTCAATGCTTTCATGTAATGTGTGTTTCTCTAACACTGTATCGCCTACACCAATATGAGTAAAATCTTGAAAATCATCGTACATGCTATCCCACATTCCACGTGCAATAGATATCACCTGCAACAGAACTAGTTATAGTGCAGAACAGCTACAACCAACCAAACTACCAAAAAGACCAACGTGCTATATATGAATATAATAGAACTCATACTTTAGAATCAAATTACAAAACATGCTATTCAACTATAGTTGTGAATAAACTCATCTGAGATTTATAAGGAATATGGTTACCATAATCAAATAAATTGATCGCAATCAACTTACAGCGACATTCAGTAATCCAATGAAGGGATGAGAGGAGAACCAATCTTTTGCTTTCTTTTTTTGTTGATTAATTTTATAGCACTGCAGCATCCTCCAAAATACCTAGGAATACAAAGGAATAGATAAGAGCAGCATCATACAGGCAGGGAGATAACCATGTCAAATTATAAAAGTATGCACAAGAAAAGAGTGGGAATATATTTCTTTAAAAAAAGACGACGAAGTGTAACTAACAGAGTAGCCCACTACAACTGTAGAATCCCAAATACACATTCTCAGCCCAGCTTGCAGAGAAGTATATAGTTCGGATGGAACAATCATACCGCTGCTCCATCGTCACCCTTTGGGTGGGGATACAAATGATTAAATAAATGATTAAAAAGAGCAAAAATTAAGACAGAAGGAAGGGAATATAATAAAATCATATACATATAATGGAGCAGATAATAGCACCAACCTCCCCAATTTCCAATACATTAAATTAACAATAAAAGTAAAAAATAAAGCTCATTTTTTTCTCGAAAATACTTGAGAGTAGCAGCAAAAGGAGGCAATCATAAAAACAATAACACTGGTGAAACGAAGAACAAAGAAAGAAAATTGATGGCATATAACAGTGAGCATGCACAGTGTAAATGATGAATTACAACATACCTCAGACACACTATTCACTCGACATGCTTCTTTCCACATCATAATGAACATTCTCATAGAATTTTCATCAAGCGAAAAATCAGCTTCGTCCTGATTGACAGACTCCTTTCTGCTCTTGACTAAATCTCTATCAGTTTTAGGCAGTTTGCATCTTGTGGCAATGTTGCCACTTTTATTTTCAGGTTCTCTTTTCCTTTTCGACAACCCCTGACTCTCTTTATAATCCAAACCATCAATAGCAGGGGAAGGATCAATATCCACATCTGCTTTCCTCAACCGAAGTCGGGACCTCTCTTCCGCTGCCGATGGGTAAGGACAGCGACTCGGATGGTTACACCTACCTGGATTTTGAGACAATGTATTGCTAGGACTGTTGAAATCATTGTCATCTATGTTAACTTCATCTTCAGATTCCTCACTGTCAATTTCCTCCGAACTTGATGAAACAAATCTAATGTGCTTGCCAGTGCCACCAAAATCCTTATTTTCAGAGGAAAATGATTCAATACGCTTTGAAATTGAACTAAAATGCTCATCCAACTGCCTTTTTTGCGAAGACAGAAGTGGTCGTTTCTTAACTCTCTTACTGGAGTTCTGTTTCACATCCTGAAGGAATTTCTTCAGTGTATTATTTTCCAATCGCTTTACTTGCCGAAGAAAATTAATATGCGTCCTGTACACAAAGATTTCACTTAATCCATACACAACAATATTACTAGATTGGGAAAATAGAAGCCTTTTACTATTTTTTATTTTTCTTGCAGGTTGGGTAAGGACAAGCAGCCCTTGAAGGTGACCCAATGTAGCTAGAAGACGATTTAGACCTCAAAGCTATGAGCCAATTAGAACTCATTCATAGAATGGACTTTCAGTAAAGTGATTGCAGTAGCAGGAAAAATTACATACCCCAAGCTTTGAATACGCACATTAAGTCTTTCTCTTCCTGAAACTGATCTCTGCTTTGCAGCAAAATCCAGGAACTCATCAACGCCAATTCCTTTACCTTTGTGAATATCTAGGAATTCACCAAGGCAGGAAATTATTTCCTCACTTGTTACGTTGAAAATCTCTTTCGTTTCAGAACTTACTGAAAAATAATGCATAGCAAGGGGATGTCGTACCAAGGGACCCAGTTCAAGCTGTTCATAGTGCTCAACACCCTCGTTTTTGCAGATAGCTACATCCAAATCATGGAGTGAAGTAATTCTTCGTACGGCAACGTAGCAGTGAATAAATGCATTGATCTGGGAAAGACAAGTAAATATAATTTACATGATTGCAAAGACATGAAAATGTCTCCCAATGACATTGCCTTAAACCCTTAAGACTATCTTCTCTCATCTTAACCTTAATTAATACCACTCCTAAACTAGCACAGATCACTTAATTTCTAATTTTATCTTCCCTACTATCCCAATACATACATCCCAACATATGCATCTCAAATTACACTCATGACTAAAACAAGTTTGTTACATAGAATTAAATAAAAACACCACATATCAGAACAAAAAAGAACTGGATGCCTACATAGATACATACATAAAACTGGTATATATACATATATATATATATATATATGAGATGATGAAAAGTACCTTCCCTTCAGTGAGCATAAGTTTGTTGAGAGCCGGAACTTGTTGCATAGGCATCCCTAATGAATCCCAACTCTCCGCATTCAGCTCCGCCAATGCCGCCAGTGACACCTTCCACGCCGACACGTGTTCTCCGGCAGCCAGGAGATCGGCACTGGCCTTCTCCACCGCCCAGTTGATCGAGTCTACGCTATGCTTCTGCCGCGTAGGCTTAGAGTTCGAATTAGGGGGCAGAGGTTGGGGATTGGAGGGTGGGGTTTGGAAATTAGGGTTTTGCAAAAGGACATTAGGGTTTTGGAACAGGAAATTAGGGTTTGGGAGGAATAAATTAGGGTTTTGGATAAAGAGATTGGGGTTTTGGAAGAAGGGATTAACGGCCGGAGGTAGCGGGGGCGGCGGAGCGCCCCGACCGCCGCGGCGGAAGCGGTTATGTTGACCGTGCATGAGAAAAAGGGGGAGAGAGAGAGAGAGAGAGAGAGACAGGGTTTGACTACAATATGTATTGGGGCCATGAGCATTAGAGCCACTTAGCCGACAGATATTGCCACAGGTGTCGTACGCGTTTGTTAGTCCGTATAAATCACTGCTCATGGCCATTCGGTTTTCACAAATTCTGAAACAATTGATTCTCCATTTGGCAACCATTCCAAAAGCTTACATGAAATATATATGCATTTAAAAGGTTAATCCGAAATCGTAACAAGTACGTGCCATCGCTAACAATTGATTTTAGTTCACAATTTGTAAAAAAAAATACATAAACTTGTATTTTTGAATTTAAATAATGTAAAAAAATAACCATCTAAACTAAATATTCATACAAAACTCTGCAACTGGGCCAATATTGGACATACGGTACATATGAATTGTTCATTCCAACTATTGGGAAAGATGGTCTTTCCCTCTTCGTACGGTTAAGATGGGCAAATGACAACTAAGATGATAATAGGAACACAAGAGTTTAAAATCCTCCAATGTGGAGGT
>MKEJ01104428.1:0-19716 GCA_001753735.1 Embelia ribes
GCGAAGCTGGCGGAGCAAGCGGAGCGCTACGAGGAGATGGTGGAGTACATGGAAAAGGTCACCGCCTCCGCCGTCGCCGCCTCCGACGAGCTCTCCGTGGAGGAGCGCAACCTCCTCTCCGTCGCCTACAAGAACGTTATCGGCGCCCGCCGTGCCTCCTGGCGCATCATCTCCTCTATCGAGCAGAAAGAAGAGTCAAGGGGTAATTACTGATATAGATACCGAAATCCAAGGGCTAATTCTGTTATTTTAATAACATCCATATCGTATCATCTCTCTCTCTCTCTGTCTCTATATTTATATACACATATATACACAGTACTGAGAAATGTGCCATAGCATCCATTAGTTTTGTTTTTAGATGTATCGGGGGAAATGCTACAGAAATCTTTTTAAATTTATTATTTTACAATTTATCTATTAAAAAAATATATATATTTTTTTTATCAAAATATAAAATTCTAGTTAGCATTAAGCAAAACATCTCGTTTAATATATAGTCATTACAATAATATATAAACAAATTTGATTTAAAGACTGATGTAGGCAATTATAAATGTTGATTTTTAGTAGTAGAAATGAGTTTTTGCAAAAGTGAGATCTGGAAAATAAACGAGAAAGACCGATTTAAATGCTCTAAAATCCTATTTCCTTCTTCCATAGGTAACGAGGGTCACGTGGTGGCTATTCGGGAGTACAGGGGCAAGATCGAGTCCGAGCTGTCCTCGATCTGTGGCGGCATCCTTGGCCTACTCGACTCAAGGCTGGTCCCCTCCGCGGGGTCTGGGGACTCGAAGGTCTTTTACTTGAAGATGAAGGGCGATTACCATCGATACCTTGCGGAGTTCAAGACCGGGGCCGAGAGGAAGGAGGCTGCAGAGAGCACCCTTAATGCGTATAAGGCTGCTCAGGTACATATACGTGTATCTCTATATTTGAGCGAAAAGCCTGAAGGTAAACACAGATTTATATATAAGCAATGAGGGACAATTAACAAATTTGCTCAATATAAACAGCAGGATCAATATATAAGTGATGTGACAATTGAAAATTCGATGTGTGACAATTAACAAATTTTGCTCCATATAAAGCACAATTTCAAACTGTGATGTTTAGAATTATCCGAAGTTGCTGCCATTTTTCTGTGGTTTGATGTTGAATGCTAATTTTGGTTTCGTTTCTTTTGGGTTGATTAATTTTTGCGATGATTTAGCTTAGAGTGCTTGTAATTTATATAGTTATGCCTAAATTGAGAATTTTGAAGTGAACTAGCTATCTCAATTGTAAATGTGTCTCCACATCTATGCATATTTGTGAGTATTTAAGAGTGATTTTGTATCAAATGCTAGACTTTTGGTGTAAGTGTGGAAAATTGTGTACATTGAACAGTGATTCGATATGAAATGCTAATTTTGGCCTATTTTCTTCTGGGCTGATATAGATTTGTTAAGAGTGTGAATTGTAATATATTGCTCTTGCATAGATCTACTTCTGATTTTGAAAGGTCTGGTTTGGGGTAGATTGCTGATCAGCTCATAGAGCGTTTGACATTGCCTTGGTGCTTTTACGTGTGAGCTTGGTTTTAATAGAAAAAAGGAAGCCAAGAATTCAGTTGTATGGTGCTCTTAGGAATTAGCAACGGCATAGATAAGGAAGTGGATTAGAAAATGCTTTTAGTTTTATGATGATTATGTGATAGAAGGAAATAACTAATCCACATGTATCTGTATCGCTATACTTTTGTCAATTTTGGGCATTTTGCAGTGATTTGGTATCAAATGCTAATTTGGGGTATTTTAGTTTGTATTGATTTAGATTTGTCAATTTCAAGTATTTACTAGAAATTAGATCTGCAAGTTTAGAATCGGAAGTGTGGAGTGAAATTAATGGAATGGACACTGGCTTTTAATTCTTTGTTCGACTCTGTGATGTAATCCCACTCAGTTTTGTGAACTAGCTCAATAGTGTATGTATCTCTACATTTTTGCGTAATTGTGGACGTGACAGCTACACTCAGTTTTGTAGCGGTTTAATCACTTGTTAGTTATTTCGGTTATGCAATCCAATGTGCAGATATTAACTGTGAAACGGCATAAAAAATTTATTAAATTTATTCCCCTTTTCAACCGTGTTAACCTTTAGGAGTCTAATTATGCAACAGCAGTGTGACTAATCAACCTTTGGTTCGAGAGGCTGTATACCAAATTGCTTATATCTGCTTGTGATTTGCAATGTTCAAGGTGGATAGGATGCTTTTGGAATTAGTGTAGTGACTTGAAAGGGGCAATGGAAAGATTATGGCTTTTGGCTGTATATTTGATGATCTGTTTTCTTTCTTAATCAACTTCTATGATTTGCTTGTTCATCGTCGATATTTTGCTATACTACAGTTAACAGGAATGGGGTATGTTTTGAGTCCCAGAAGCACTAAACAATTTGTAATTTTATGGATATTTGATGCAATCCAACTTCGATAGTGGGATTATGTTTTTTGTTTTAATCTAGCAGTTCCTTTTTTTTTTTTTTTTCCTCTTGGTTTCTTTTCTCAGAATGTAACCTCATATGTGCGTTGGTAAATCCAGGATATTGCAAACGCTGAACTTGCTCCGACGCATCCGATACGACTTGGACTTGCACTTAACTTTTCTGTCTTTTACTATGAGATTCTGAACTCTCCTGACCGTGCTTGCAATCTCGCCAAACAGGTGAGCTCATCGGTTCGTGACATGCCGTTCCTTTGTTGTTTATGCAATATGGCCCTATTAAGAAACATATTTTGAACTTTGGGAACAATCTACTTGATGTTAATGTGGTCTTTTACCCCTTGGTGAAAGTAAATGATATTCTAAATTGATTGCAACCCTTGCAACCCACTATCGAGTGCATAGTTCCATACTTCTTATATCTGTGTCATATAGCATATTGGTGCATGAGTCTTATTGGAGAACAAGTAGACTGGTGTCATTTTTCTCTTGCTCCATGCTCTACTCAATTTTTTTTTAACTTGATTTATTACAAAGGCCTTTGATGAAGCCATTGCTGAATTGGATACCTTGGGAGAGGAATCTTACAAGGATAGCACTCTGATTATGCAACTTTTGCGGGACAACCTCACTCTTTGGACCTCAGACATGCAGGTATTACTTTCTGTTTTTTAGCCCTATATTTTTTTTGCAATTACTATTTTTTCCTTGCCATTTATGATATGATGATGCATGCTAAGATAAGATATTAATATTCTTTTCGTAGTTGCATGGGTCTTTTCCTCTATCTTCTATTCACGAAGTTTGCGTTCTTCCAATCTAGAAAATATGCTCTATTTGCCCAGTTCTTGTGAGATAAGATTATGGAAAAATGTCTATTTCATAAACAATTACTGGATCTTGATACAGGAGGATGGGACTGACGAGATCAAAGAAGCTCCCAAGCGTGACGATGAATGATTGTTGGTGGAGCCAACATAAGATAGGATCCAACTTCTCTTTGGTTTTGTTTGGAGAAGGGTGTTTGTTTTTAAATTCTGTCATTCCAAGTTTGTAGCTGTTATTGGTTTTGATACCTGATACCTTTTTTTCCTTTTATTGATAAGTTGATACTGAAACTTGAAGGTGCTGTTTCTATTCTATTTATGCGCTAATGTGTGGTTTGGTAATTTGTTCTCAAATCGCAGCTTTAAGTCTACATTTGATAATTTTAGATCTGAGTCAGTCAATGAGTCTCTAATCAAAATGTTTTTTTAGTTTTTTTTCCCTCTCCCTACAGTCGGAAGTTTTGCCCCTATCTACTATGGAAAAAAGTGCACTGTTGCTGAAGCTCTAATCAAAATGTTATTTTATTACTTTTGCATTTATAGAGTTACATCAACAGATCAACTACATAAAGATTTGCAAATTGGATTTAATACTAAGATAATACAAGAATATGTCTATTCTTTGCATGAGTTTAAGGGACTGGGCGACCATCATTCCGGGTACGATTAAAGTTTGAATGATATGATAATATGATAAGGGTGACCGATGGCAGATGAGTCGCTTAATAAATGAGATTATGTACATTTCTGCAATCGCATAAAGCTTGCGAAAAGTACTTGTCAACAATAAGCAAAAATTTGATTAAGGCCTGAAAGCATCGAACCCTTAAGTTCACAATAACCAACTTAAAAGTTGAAATAGCTGCTATGTTCTTCGTGGCTGGTTCAATGGTATACGGCTTAATGCTACAGGTAAACGGCGGGTGCTTTTATCAACACACAACAGAAGAAGCTAGTAGATACTTTGGTATTATAATCCAAGATGATGGATTCATAGTATCCGTTGAAATGGCTATTGAACGATAGCTCGTCTTTGGAACTGACATGCCCGTGGTTCTCTTCCGAGATTGCACTGTCATGGAGTTTGAGGGGATAGAAAGTGCCCCTGGTCTGAGAGAGAAAGTGCCCCCGGTCTGAGAGATTGTACGACGACTAGCATTGGGATGTTGCAATTTAAATAAACTTCTAATTTTAAAGGAAAAACGACAAAGCAATATCAATAATTTTTGCACATTGTAGAAGTTCTAACATATCATAATTTAGCCTTTTCCTCCCAAATTAAACTATGTATGAACCCCAATGTTTTATAAACATCATACCAAAGTGTGTGGATGCATGTATCCCACACTTCAGTGTGGTATCTTACGCTAATTTTTGAAACGATGGATCTATTAGTAATATCCAAAACTACAGAGGCAATACTTCATTGTACCTCAAACCTTGGGTGCCTAGATGTTATTTAGCTAGAGAAGTTTCAGACAACAATTCGGGTCTCCTAACCCGACCCGAAAATAGCGTGCCAATATTAACACGGGTCCCGCGGAAAATTCAATACTCTCTCTCTCTCTCTCTCTCTCTGTCAGATCTTTCCTCGAGGTTCAAACCCCATCGCGATCTCTCATACGTTTCTACAACATATCCAGGTGTATTTCTCGATTAGTTCATAATTTCATATTATGGTTCGTTCAGTTTCTTTTGTTGATGCATAGAGTTGCGATTTTAGGTTTGTTTTTGTAGCTCGGAATTGAAAAATTACTCGCATTGCAATATAATTGTTGAATTATTGCAGGATGAACTGTTAGGGTTTCAAAATCGGTATCCTAATCAGTGTGTGTGTGTGCATATATATGCTTCTCCTTGGAAATGTAGTTGATCTGTTGAATTTTGGGCTGAATCAGTGACATTATTTAGAATTATTTCTAATTAGTCCCGATTGAAAGTTTAATTTACTTGGTTATTATAATTAGGGTGAATTAAGAACATTGAAATGAAATCTAGATTTTCCTAAATTAATGGCAAGGAAGTAGTTAATGTAAATATGAAAAGGACGAAAATGCCCTTATATACTCGGTTATTTTTTTTTGTATTTCATTCATTGATGAATAGAAATGCAGTATTAGGTTTGTTTGTGTTTTTCGGAGCTGGAAAGATAATGCTCATTGCAATTTAAATGATAATTTATCGCAGGATGAACTGTTATGATTTCAGACGGGTTATCTAGTATGAATGTTTATAGATATGTATGCTTCACCTTGGAAATGTAGCTGATCTGTTGGATTTTGGGCTGAATCAGTGCCACCTAGTTAGAATTACTTCTGGTTACTGCTGATTGGAATTTTACCTGGGTATATTGATAATTGGACAGAATTAAGAAATTTGTAATGAAATCTAGATTTTCAAAATTAACTACGATAAAGTAGTCGTTGAATGCAATAGAATTACATGGTATTAGAGCAGAAGAGGTTCCGGATTGAAGTCTGACCGCTACCCAATTAAAATATTGATTTGCAGTAGGCTAAAAATATGTCACATGTGAAGAGACGTGTTGGATATAATAAATAATATAATGCGCCTCCACCGAACATCTAAGATTTTAGGTGAAATGGAAGCCCATTACTTAACAATAATTAAAAGAAAGTATGCAAAGGATCATAATGCCCTTAGATATTTCTGTTGAAGGTATAGATTCTTAAAGAATGACTGATCGAACCTTGAATTTTACTGGGTATGCGACTTAGGGCTTATAGTTGAATCACTTTAGTGCTTGTCGCATGCTAGGTTCCTGTTCACATTCTCCAAAACTGAAAAATTATTGTATTTAGTTTTTTTTTTATTATTATTTTTATTTTTGTATCGTTGGTTGATTTTCAGTGTTTTGGTGAAAAGGTAATATGATTCGCTCTCCAGCTACCGTTGAGGATCAGCTGCTTTTTAGAGCAATCAAGGAAGAATGTACTTGGGAGAATCTCCCAAAGCGTCTTCAAAGCACCATTGGTACTAAGGAAGAATGGCACAGGAGGTCAGTTTCTAACCGCCTGATGAGCAATATCTCAAGGGTTTTATGCCTGCTCTATGAAAACTGTACAGTATAATTGTTCAACATTTTCCGGAAAAGATGTCAATATGTTGTGACGATAATATGTGCTGTTCTTTAGCTGTATGGTTGCTTGTCCGCTGTCATGCAACATAAGTATTCTTTTCTTAATACCCAACCTCAAGTCTCGCCAGAGACTTGCATTCAAAAAGAGGCCATATATGTATTTTTATATAACTCAATATTGTACTTGTGATACCTTGTTTAGTTATCGATCACTGTCTCACCTTAAATATTTAGTATGATTGTTCTGGAAGCCTTTCTGTTTCCTTTTCTGATCATGGTAAAGTGTGGCGTGCTAATATCCTATGGTTAATATTTGACCTCACTGGTTTCCTTTCTGTAGAATTATTGAACATTGCATAAAGAAGAGATTGCCATGGAACGCCAGCTTTGCACGCAAAGTTATCAAAGAAGGTGAATATTATGAAGAGATGATGCGTTATTTGCGGAAGAATTTAGCGGTGCGTATTACGGGAAGTTCTTTGTGCTGTTTTAGGACCCAAACAAATTATTCACATTTCTACTGCTTTTGTATCTTTTCGTGCTCAAATGGTTTGATATTTCCCTATGAAATTGAAGCCGTTGGTCTTTCATATTTCATTACTAATAGGCTCAAAAAATTTCAAGAAGGACTTCGAGAGTGCTAGAGTAGCATTACAGACAAATGAGAAATTGGTGTAGTACATACTTGACAAAATTTGTTTTGGTCCCAATTGTACTATGCTTATTCTATATGGTGGATAAAAATCCATTACAATCAGTAGCCTGGTGACTGGTATGTGCATTACTTGATGCTTGTTCTTATGTTTGAGCCTCTCTCAAAGATGAATACGTGTTTGTATCTCCTGGGGTGGTCAATCTTTTAATTCTTGGATGGTGGGCAAAACCATTATAGTCGTTACATAGACTCAATAAATTTGGTCTTGCTCACAGTTATGCAGAGGCAGGGTAATTAAATAGGTGCATTATTTTTCATTATCATGTACATTTGAGGCAATGCCATATTCATGCCAATTGCCATTATAGCATGGTTTAGTATCTATATGTTGGTACACTTAAACATGAACTTTTCCTGTGTCCTTGCTAATGCTTTTGAGGTGCAGAAACAGTGACTTTTTCTTTTTACTTGGCCAACCGCCACTGCTTATGTCTGTGAAGTTAATGTAATTGAATGTCAAATTTCTTCTGCAGCTTTTCCCTTATCACCTTGCAGAGTATGTTTGCCGTGTAATGAGAGTATCGCCTTTCAGATACTATTGTGATATGATTTTTGAAGTCATGAAAAATGGTACTTGTTTACCTTTTCTTGCTAATTTTTTTTTTCCTGGAAAAAAACATGGCAATTTATATCATGTTACGCCACTGTATCTCTTCTTTGTTTTCTGCAGAACAACCTTATGACAGCATTCCAAACTTCAGTGCGGCAGATGCTTTGCGGCTCACGGGGATTGGAAGAAATGAATTTATTGATATCATGAATAAATGTAAATCAAAGGTACGATATGATGACACTTGCACAATCGATTAATTTACTTTGAGCTATGTCCAGAGGTCGATTGCACGCATAATTTTTTGCTTGACCTCTGTTCTTCTTTCAGAAAATTATGTGGAAGCTGAACAAGTCAATAGCGAAAGAGATGTTACCAACACAACCTGTTGATTTTGTGGTTGAGCCATGGTGGGGTGTTTGCCTTGTCAACTTTACGTTGGAAGAATTTAAGGTATGTGGCTGGTCCATTTTGGCATGATGTGTATGGTGAATTACTTCAATTTTATTGGTAGGAAAGCAAGGAATAGGTATAAGCCGCTGTGTATGCAGTTAACTGGAGTTGTTCTATAATCCTATTTTTCCCACTTCACAGAAACTCTCAGAAGAAGAGACGGCGACAATTGACAAAATCTGTAAGGAAGAAGCAAATGCACTTATTTTATTTGATCCGGATGTTGTAAAGGGTCTTTACCAAAGGGGTTTGGTATACTTTGATGCCCCTGTTTATCCTGATGATCGGTTTAAAGGTGATTTTCCTTTTGTGCATTATATTTTCCCATTCCATTTCGTGAGGAAAAGACCGAGGGAAATGAACGATGTGATTTTGAATTCAGTGTGCATAAACTAACAAGGTTCATGCATAGACGTAAACTCGTTGGTTTCATGTTTTTGTTTATTCAGTTTCAAGGCTTGAAGGTTTTGTTTCTAACAGGGAGCAGTCATATGAAGACCCCATCGAGGAGTAAGACAATTCTCTCAAAATAAATTTTTCCTTGTTTACCTTAAAATTATATCATGTGGAAAACCTAAGATTTTAAAGTAAATAACTCCATTATTCAGGTTGCTTTACGCTGTTTTTGTGGTCGCAAGTGGAAACTCAACTGTAGCTGAATTAGCTTCTACTCTACAGGCTGACCTTTCTCAGCTACAGGCTGCTGCATCATTCGCTTGTCGATTAGGTTGGGCAGTAAAGTTAATTGACCCTGGATCTGTTCTTCATGATTCTTCAACCGCATCTGGGCCCCCATTTGTCAGTCTTAATGACGAAGAAGATGGTGCTAATGCGAGCTTGTTGAACAGTTCAATTGATGGCAGTGCTGGACAAGAAAGAGAGATATCGTGGACAGAAAATGCAAGTCCATCTTCTGGTTACACTCGCGTAGCTTTCTTGGTTGATGCTAATATAACATCTTATCTTATGATGGGATCAGTTTCACCAGGTTGGTTCTGCGTCTTTCCGTTTGGCTTTTTTATATTTTTACATTGATGATATTTATCCATATTATTGTCTCGGTGGAAAGTTCATCGTGGTTCGTGGACAGTCTTCATCATTTATAAGCTGGGACATGGAATCGAGTTAAAGTTTGTTGTCAGCTTTTCTCATTTTGTTCAAATTATCCATTTCTCGTTTTATTCTCCTTTTTAGTTCTTTATCCAGTTACTGTACTCTGAGTTGAATTTTGCTTTTTATTGTTGGTTGCAGGTCTGAAATCTCATGCTGTTACATTATTTGAAGCAGGGAAACTGGATCATGCTAGTATTTCAGATCTTTGCAAGGATTTGAGTACATTAGAAGGAGCCAAATTTGAAGGAGAGCTGCAAGAGTTTGCCAATCATGCATTTAGTCTTCGACTTGTTCTAGAATGTTTAACATCTGGTGGAATTGCTTTTGATGATAAAACAGTTGAAGTTTCTCATAAGGTGATGGCAGTATCTTCTAGCAATGACGAGGCAAGTTCTTTGATAGCTGAGTCTACTTCAATCGAAGTTTGTGTAGAGACTGACACAAATGAAGCTATAGTAGACAATAATAGCCTCGAGGAGAGCAATTACACATCTGAGGTTTCAAATTCAGATATGGGTATCGAGAATGATGACGAAGGGCCTTTAAAGGAAAAAAGAAAATACCGTGTGGATATTCTCCGTTGTGAAAGCTTAGCTGCTCTCTCGCCAGCAACTTTAGACAGGTTATTTCTTCGTGACTATGACATTGTTGTCTCAATGATACCTCTTCCCCATTCTGCAGTTTTACCTGGTGCTAAAGGCCCCATTCACTTTGGCCCTCCCTGTCATTCATCTATGACTCCTTGGATGAAATTGGTCCTATATTCATCTGTAGCTAGTGGACCTTTATCAGTTGTTCTTATGAAAGGCCAATGTTTACGCTTGCTCCCTGCACCATTGGCTGGTTGTGAAAAGGCCCTTATTTGGTCTTGGGATGGATCCTCAGTTGGTGGGTTAGGAAGCAAGTTTGAAGGGAATTTAGTTAATGGGAGTATACTCTTGCATTGCTTAAATTCACTTCTCAAATACTCAGGTATACTCGTGCAGCCCCTTAGTAAGTATGATCTAGATGAACGAGGAAGAATAGTAACTATGGATATTCCATTACCCTTGAAAAACTTTGATGGTTCTATTGCTCCTGTTGGGGAGGAATTGGGTCTAAGTAAACAGGAAAATTTAAAGCTGAGCTCTCTGTTGAATGATTTGGCGAAGAAGATGGACCTGTGTACGGTTGGTTACATTCACCTCTTAAGACTTTTCAAGGAAAGGGAATCGAACCATTTTTCTCCTGATGATGAGAAGTACGAATGGGTGCCCTTAAGTGTGGATTTTGGGATTCCGTTGTTTAGTCCAAAGTTATGTGATGCCATATGTAAAAGAATAGTTACCTCACAGCTACTACAATCTGATTTACATGCAGGACATCATCATGCCATGCAAGAGCTAAGAAAAAAGTTGCGTGATACTTGTGCAGAGTATCAAGCAACAGGTCCCGCAGCAAGAATTCTTTACCAAAGAGAGCAACCGAAAGCTCCTTCTCGACTACTTATGAACTATGCAAGGGGAAGGTGGAACCCGCTTGTGGACCCTTCTTCTCCCATTTCTGGGGCCTCTAATGATCATCACAGGATAAAGCTGGCAAATCGACAACGCTGTGGCACTGAAGTTTTCAGTTTTGATGGTAGTATGTTAAGGTGTGTTCTCATTCTATTTTAGATGTTTGAATTGGTAAAGCTTTAATTTTTTCTGGATGGTAGACGCGCCACTGAACTGAGAACCTGACACATCTTGAGACAAACCATTACTTCTCCTGTTGATCTAATTTCTGCCATTTTTACATACGCAACATGAATAGATAGTGTTTAGACTTGATTTAATGCCCCATAAAACTACTGTCCCCATGAAAAAACAACTTGATGGAACTTAGAATCCTCTCCAAGTGATGTAAACCTTGTTAAAATGGTCGAACTTTGAAGAAATATTTCACTTTCAAGCCCAGTTCTTCTGATGAATGGAACTGACTAACCTTATTCAAATTCTATTTTTAGTCCAATAAAGAAAATGATGTCATTTGGATACAGCTCAACCTAGCTAAGAACGGTTGTATTAAATTTAGTATATTATAAAAATGTTGAATTGAATCTAATTGTAGGTCATATGCTCTATCCCCCATATATGAGGCTGCAACAAGGCCCATGGAAGAATCTTTTCCAGCGAGTACCGGAAAAGCTGAGTCAGATGATGCTGACAGCAGAGAAGTAATTCTCCCCGGTGTTAATCTTCTTTTTGATGGATATGAGTTGCGCCCTTTTGATATAGGTGCTTGTCTGCAAGCTCGCCAACCAATCTGTTTAATAGCTGAGGCTTCTACAGCATCTTCTGCAACTAAATAGGGCTTTGAGCTACAATATTTCTAAGGGTATCATTATTTTTTCCCAATATTTATAATCATCAATTGTCATGTGGTTTACGGTTGATGCTGATGATTTGTGGCTGTGCGTCAACCTTGAAGTTTTTCATTGCTTTCAAGCCAATGGTGATGTTGTAGGTAAGTAGCAAGAATCCCATCATTTGCTATCTTTTTCGTCACCTTACCATTTTCTCCTAGTGAAAATGGTGCCCGCCCTAACATGAGCTGCTTGTCTAATATTTTGTTCTCACATAATATGAATCCAAGTCATTTTTAGGCATTTAATTGAACATGACGCTTGAAAATATGGACTCTTTGGCATCTCGTATCTATTTTCCAAAATTTCCTAGCAAATAATTGATTTTAAACAAAGGTCGCAATACTCTGAATTTTGAATAGAAGCATGGGAAATGTTTTCTTCGAAAGTGCATGTAAGATTTCAGTCTTGATGGGGATTATGGTTCCATATGTGTTAGCGTCCGAATCTATTTAATATCAAATTCATATATTTATATGATGGAATATGACATTTATCCGAAAGCTTGTATCGAACAATGTGAGAGACCCTTGAAACTTCAAAACAGCTTTAAAAAAAATTAGATAAAAAATCTGTAGACGCTAGTCAGAGTTGTAAAGTTTTTACCCTTTTTTTGAAGTGGCTCTGATATATTTATGTTTTTTCATGTGCCGCTTTGGGGCTTGTTAGGGTATTTGGAGGACGAATATAGGGGAACACTTAAGGTGCAGAAGCCTTAGCAATTCCACTTGTTTTGATGAGGAGCCTTCAGATTCCTTGGCGAGTATAGCATATCTGAGCCAAGTACGTGTCCATAACTCGTGAGGAAATTTAACTGGATATAATGTAAATTTTTGAAGGTTTTTTTTAGATGTGTTGAGAAATGGTGATCAAGGACAATCCTTAAATATATTTGGAGAAAATCACAATTTCCTTTAAATTCTTTGGGGATAATACACTTTGATATGTTTATATTTTGATCATTCGAAATACAATTAACATACTTTTGTCTCATTCTTTTAGTTTTTTCATTTTCCCCTAAGAAGTAGCTGTCACTTACTTTGGTTGGCCAGCTATTTTCTATTTTTCTTCACCCACCTATAAAGTAATCGAATTTCTTCTTTTATTAGTGTCATTTCTCTTTCTGTTTTCAACACTTACTCGGAGTTTTACAATGGCCTGGAACCACAAAGTTGAAGCTTCTTGCTTGAGTGGCGGGTGATTACGTGTAAACCAACCTGCTTAGAATCTTACATGACCGCGTTTTTATTTTTCCCGATGGATTTGTTGTTAGATTTTACACGTACAAGTTATTGACTATTCTCATCCTACTCTAAAACCACACCATTTTTTATTGCTAGCGTAGGTAATGGCAAATTTGTAGCATGAAAATGATTGCAAAAGCTCTCATGAAAAGTTATTTGTCCAACCTCACAAAAGTAAATTCACTGCAGGATGCATCACTTAGTATAGATTTACAAGCGTGTGGCATCTCTCTTGTATTCATATGGGAAGAACAAATCAAAAGGCATGATTTGATTCTAACTTATGTCCTTAAAAATTGCATGCTATCAACCGCTGAGACTAATTCATGTTCTTGCCCTAGATTGATACATCTGCATTCTTGGTGAATGCATGTGAAAATATAATGTGCTACATGCGTTTATTGGTAGCATTTCTCGTAGGTGGATACATCATTTGTCCTCAAGTAACTTTTGCTATACATAAGCCATTGTTTGTGACCCCTCCTTTAACACTAAGGTTTTTGTTATATAAAAGTCATTGCTTGCGATCTTCTTTAACCACCATAACCACTCGGAAGTGTGAGAAAAGATCCAAGCCCCACCTTGATAACGATGGTAATCCCTTTTATTGTTTCTATCATATGTTTTTTCTAATCTTGCCTTGGAAGTTCTCTATCGTAGCTCCTCGGGTTAAAATTATCCTTAGCCATAGGCTAGGATAGCAGGACGCAACTAGCTATTAGTTAATGCCTCTATGGTATCTTACCTTAAATGTATATGTGCTTCTGTAATATGTGAGATCGAAATTAAGGGTACCAATTAAAATGATTCTCAATTTTAGTTTGTTTATTCTCCAAACAAGAAATTCCCAATTGGTCATTCAAGGTTGAATGGATCGATTTTACTAATTTATGGCAACTTTTTTTATTAGCATCACTTTTTGTTGGTGCTTCTTATGTTGCACACGTGATAAAACCAAGGGGTCCAGTCTAGATTAACAATAATTTTTTTCATTTAATTTTGGTACGAGCACTTTGTTTTAATAATTAATTTTTTATCCAACGGCTATCGCTAGGCTTGCAGCAGCTAGCTACATGGCCCACCCATATCAGACACCAACCACTTGGACAAAAACGCACAAAATCAAACACGGTGTTTGGTTGTGTTTGGTTTGGGTTCTGGTAAATGTTGACCACATTGGCACATTCTTTCCCTTTCCATCACCCTCCAGCTGATTTCCATCTCCAAAATCATTGCTTCTCTAATATATTATATATAACAAAAATTGGATTAAATTTTTGAAATTTGAAAATTAAAGTACCTGGAGGACACCCGTGCAAAACAGAACAATTTTGAGAATGCAGGCTCTCGGGCCGAACGAGGAAACTCAAGTGCTAGTCAACTGGCAGGGTCGTTAGCCGATGACCCCTCCCCTCCCTCACTCCAGATTTTCAAAGATCTTTTATTATTATATATATTATTCAAGTAAGTATTTTGATCCTCCGGGGGGATCGGGGCATGATGGGTGGGGTGGCTGTCACAATATTGGACCGTAAACGTACAGACAGACGAGTATCATCCCTAGTATTGCTCGATGTCTTAGGTGATTCTTAATATACTCTTCCAAAGCACAGGACTTTCTAGATACAGTTGAAATGGTTTTATCCCTTACAAAATAACTCAGAGGTCGTCAATATTTGAAAAATGTTGGTTAAAGTTGATTTTCCATTTGATAAATGAAAACTTGTTGACAAAATGTACAATATTCTCTTAAAGAAAGCACCGGTAACAAATGTGGTGCTCCTTCCTTTTGAAATTGACTATTATTTAATATAGAGGTACAAGGATTAATCAGGTCATAAAATATTGTCGATTATACAATACAATAATAATAATCATAACAATAAAATAATAATAATACTAATGATAATAATAACGATGATGATAATAATTTTCATATTTTCCTTTGTTAAAATACTCAAAATTTTAACTAATTGGAAAAAAAAATACCATCCTTTTTTTGGAAATTAAAAAAAAAAAAAAAAAATGCTTTTATGGAGCCTCATTCCATAAAAGTACAATTAATTTGAAATAGATGGAATATTTCTTTAGTTCAGACACATAAAACCCACTATCAAATCACTAATTATCACTAATGAGGTATCCGAACTTCAAAAAGTAAGCAATTATTTAAGAATGAAATTATTAAATAGAAAGATTGGTTAAAAGTAATAAACCTATCCGATACGGAAACCATACATATCAAAAAAAAAAAAAAAAAAGTCCAATGATAAAGTCGTATGCCAATCCTGTGAAAGCATGGTTCCTTCATAGTTACATGGAAACTTGGTAGGACCTAAGAAACTCATTTCTTTCGGAAACCATTTCCAATACAGACTCTTTGTTTTCCACTTGCATATCGGAAACTCGCTTCCCAAAAGTTTCCTTCATATTAGGAAACTTGAAAAATATAATTAAATCACGACTAATCACACTTATTGTACAATACTAGTACTATTACTAAAAATATTTTATTTAAAAAGAAGTATCAATCTTTATAATTAAATATATTTTTCATATAGTTGGAGATGACTTAATATTTATCTAACATCTGATTATCAAAGTTGTTTCATATTCAGTCTCTCCTAAAATAGACATTGGTGGTGTCTAAAGTTCTAATTTGAATTTCTATAAATTAGGGTCATGCACACCTCCATTGCGATGTGTGGGTTACGGGTTCGTCCCATTGGAAACCACTTCTCTGGAAACAAGGGTTAGGTTGCGTACTTCAGACCCTCCTATACCCCGTATTACGAGCTTTATGCATTGGGCCGTCTATACATATACAGCTTGCTAATTTTTGAACAAAGTTATTTATTATTTATTTAATTATTTATAATATCATTGCTTCCCTCATACTTCCCTGGCCATGTTTCCCGTTTCCGCTTCCCATACCATTTCCGCTTTTGTTCCCCTTTCGGGCAACAATCGTTCAAATAGGGTTACCAAAATTCGCTATTACCTAAGCGAACTCCAATCTGGTTCGACCGTCCCAATTGGAGTTCGAGAACGCTTATAACAGCGATCCAGCCGTTAAAAGAAGAGACGTAAGATATGTGTACTGAGGTTAGAGCCGTTGGAGAGGTCGATGGAGATAGACAAGCAAATTGGAGAAGAAACCATCGAGATGCAGTGTTTAATGGAGGAGAGAGAGATTACAGAGAGGAAATAATGGAGGAGAGAGAAATGCAACGTAACAGAGAGAGATAATGGAGGAGAGAGGAAAGTTCAATTTTTAAATGTTTTATCACTGACAGGGGAAGAGGTGGGTTCGTGGGTGGGGCCAAATTTATGTTAGTATTGGTCCAGTTTAATTTTTAGATTGCATTTATAGATATCTTTTATGATGTAACTTTTTTTTTAATATACATTATGTTGTACAAATTTTGTATAATAAAATATAATACTATGATCTTGTTTTTTAAGGATTATGTAATCAAATACAATATTTTTGTTAAATGCATCACAAGATTAAGGAAATATTATATTTTTTTAACATTGAAATATACATAAAATATCATTATGATTACCACAAAGAGATGCATAATCTTTTGTGATTATCTTTCCAAATAAATAATATTTAAACAATATTTATATGTGGTACTATTAAACGTTTCTTCCCCATATACATTTTTTTCCCTCATCAATAGCTTTTGGAAAAAAAAGAAAGCAAAGTGAATTAGAATCAAATAATTTTCAAGATGCATCTGCATATGAAAATTATCAATTTTCTTCTGGTGATGATGATATTGAAGAAGTAGAAGTTGTAAATGATCATAAAGATGATAGTGTTATTGGAGATGAAACCCAATCAAAAAAGCAGAGTCCTCAATCAAATACACCTCTTTTAGATGAAATAAATTTACTTGGAAATTCATGTGGAAAAAATCCAGACGGCTTTAAACAATGGAAGTGTTAGCATTGCAAAGGTGCTTTCAAAAGTAGCTACACTCGTATTCATTTTTTTGGTCTGGGCATAGGAAAAAAAATCAGATATCAAGAGATGTCCATCTTTAATGAAAGAGTTCGAAGAAAATTTGAGAATCAGAAAAAGGTGGTGGTATATCTTCTTCTCTTAAGAATTCTAAACTCATACAACGTCAAGTTGGTAAAGGAAAAAGTCCATTGCAAGAATCGTTCGCATTGATGGATAGACATTCGGTTGATGTTTCTATTGTAAGCGCATTGTGTGCTAATGGTATTCCTTTTAATGTTCTTAGGAATCCACAATTTTGCAAAATGGTGAGGGATATTAATAATGTGCCAAAAGGGTATAAGCCTCCATCTTATGAAAGGTCTAGAACCACATTATTAGATGAGGTAAAAACAAATGTTGATAGGGAACTAATACCGGTACGGGAAACATGGTTCACTGAAGGACTTTCAATTGTTTCTGATGGGTGGAGTAATGTGAAAAAAAATCCACTAATCAACATAATAGCTGTCAATAGTCACGCAGCTATATTTTTATACGTGGTTGACTCTGCAGGGGTTGAAAAAACAGGAGCTTATATAGCGGGATTATTGTTGAAAGCAATCGAGGAAGTTGGACCTTCCAATATTCTTCAAGTTGTTGCTGACAATGCATCAAATTGCAAATCAGAAGGTAAAGAAGTAGAAAAGGTACATCCTTATATTTTTTGGTCTTTTGTGTCATGCATACATTGAATTTAGTTTTGAAAGATTTGGCAAAAGAATTTGTTTGGTTTACTGATACATATTCGAAGGGAAAAAAAATGGTCAATTTTTTTATAAACCACAACCAAGCACTGACTACCTTTAGAGGCCATTCAAACTTAGAATTGTTAAAAGTGGAAAAAACAAGATTTGGGCCACACTATATTATGTTAAAGCGGCTACTTGATGTAAAAGAAGTATCGGCAATAACTGTAGTTTTAAATTCATGGAAAGAATTAATGAAAAACAGTTATGCAACTAATTGATAAATTGGTAATATAGTGGTTGGAAAAAACAAATGTTCATATGCATTGCCTTAGGTTTGCCTTGTCACCGTGTTTCTATTATATTGTTTATGTCAATACCCCTGCTCCTGGAGGAACAAAAAGAAAAAGACCTAATGAGGATAAAGAATTGGTTGCGGGAGTTTTAAAGACTTTTGAGAAAATAGCATCAGACCTCGAGGAAGCAAATTTATTACGAAGACAACTTGCAGATTTTCATATGAAAAAATGTCTTTTTTCCACCGTTGAGGCTTTTGCGGATGCTACAATGACGGAGGCAATAGAATGGTGGGCAACTTATGGATCGGAAACACCCGAATTAGCAGGAGTTGCAAGAAAAGTTTTAGCTCAGCCAATCGCTTCATCTGCTGAGAGAAATTAGAGTACTTATTCATACATTTACAATGTGAAGAAATAGGTACTTTTTTTTAGTTACTAATTTTTGTTACATATTTCCTAAAATTTGTTATATTTGTTATTTATATTTATATGTGTTCTTTTTTTGTTTATTGTTTACTGATTAAATTCCTCCCACACAGACAAATTAGTATTCGTTCATTCTAACATTCGTCTACTATCAAGGTTTCAAGAAAATTATAAGGATGGACCATACAAGAAGTGAGATGTTAATCCGGAAGATACACTTGTAGATGATTCTCATGTAAGACTTGAAGAGATAAGGTGGCAATCCCTAGATGATAAAGATGATGATAATCAAAAGGCGGACGAAAAAAAATCTCAATAACCTAATTCTACACCTCGAATGAGACCTCATCAAGCTATAATTTCAAATTTCATAAGAAAAAATGTTGGAGCATCATCATCAAAGGACAAAAGAAAGAAGAAAATTAATTAGTTTTTAGAAGTTAAAGCAAGAATCTTTTTATGTTTTGTTAGAATTTTCATTATGTTTTTTAGTTTTCCCATTATTTTGGATTTTGAACTTTAACTAGTTTTTGTTTTATGGATTTTTAGTTGTTTGAATAATTATTTAAATGGAGTTTCCATTATGACATAAATGTTCCTACCTATTTCCATGTGATTTCATTTCTTATTATATAGATGTAATATATGAAATTACATATATGTCACATCCCCATTTCCAAGCACCCGGAACCGGGGGAGTGATACTGCTAATCCCAACCCGTAACTAAACAAGATACAAAATGCTACACAATAAATAAATAAACGAGAGCTAAACTGAACTAAACTTCATAAATGCAACAAGTCTGAACATATGTCTAATACAACAATCTGCTATATAAGTCCAGTACACGGCAAAAACAGTGTGCCGAAAATAAATATACATCAAAGTAATGCGAAAGACAACAAAAAACTACTAAAATTCAGCAACTCCCTGGCTAAACCAAAACCTGATGAATTTTCTGAAAACCTGCCTGAATACGGAAGTCCTGTCTGAATACTGCCGGAAACTCTGACAAAACTAAGTGCGAGCTGAAACCTGACTAATCTACTCAGGAAATATCCAAAGCAGGTGGTAAGACTACAATGCCATGAAAAATGGAATACAAGATAAACTGTATAATAAAATATAGTACTGAAACCTAATTCCGAAATCCTCAATCTGTAATCGCTATCGCTACAGCATCTGAATATCATATAATAAATCATCTTATAAATCATCTTATAAATTCATCTTGTGAATCCATCTTATAAATCCATCTTGTGGATACATCTTATAAATCCAATCCGAACCTCATCGTAAGTGTGTGTTGGCAACTCGAGCTGGGTCTGGCCCAAGCTGCCTAAAAGAATCGCAAACGGCTCATCGTGTCCCATTTTATAGGAGAGAGGAACCTACGTTGGGCTCTCCCTTACATGTCA
>MKEJ01104430.1:0-14245 GCA_001753735.1 Embelia ribes
TTTGTAGAACAAAATTCTCCATTATGAACTCTATTATGCTCTATTTTACCTGCAGGAGGCAGAATCAACAATTCAATACCCAAACCCGAATATTTGAGGTTGCCTATTAAACCATTTTCGCTTCAATTAAGTGATCTTTTGTTCTTAGCTGTGAACTATATTTTCAATTTATGATCTATTTTGCAACATTGGTATAAAATAAACCGACCCTGAAGTTCTGATGGGTCGGTGCCACTTGTCAACTATCTATGCCAACACTGCGAGATCCACATTCTCATCAATCCTCCCAACATTCACCCATCTTGTAAACCCTAACCCTAGTTTGCACTTGCAAGCCCAATTCTCAACGTCTTTTCTTAGAACCAAGACCCCCAAAAGCCTCCGGAAAAAGCGGAAAAAGAAAGATAGTCCCCGAACAAAACTCGTCCAGCATGAGTCTGAACGGATTCCTCACTTTGAGGCAATCCTCGAACGAGACTGTACCTACCGTTTCCTCACCAAGACAAAAGATTATCTCTCGAAACAACCTGAGCATGTGCTCTGCCTTGACGATGCCGGGAAGCTCCACCGGGAGCTAGGGTTCAAACGCGGCCGCAAGGTCCTCCGGTCCATCCAGAGCCACCCCCTCATATTCGATACGTATCGCCACGAGGATGGGAAGATGTGGTTCGGGTTCACAGACTTTGCGGAGTCCCTTCTCGAGAATGAAAAAGATATTGCGGATTCCATGGAGCAAAAAAGGGTTGCAGTCGTCCGGAAACTTCTAATGATGTCTGCGAAAAAACGGATCCCTCTGAGCAAACTTTACCATTGTCGGTCTTTGTTTGGTCTTCCTGAAGATTTTAGGGACCGGGTTGTGAAATACCCGAATTATTTCAGAATTGTTGACGAAGGAGGGTTGAGACTGCTCGAGCTTCTGAACTGGGACCCGTCTTTAGCCGTGAGTGCACTGGAGAGAGAATTTATGGTTGACGAGGACCGTGTTAAGAAGGCTTTTAAGTTCCCAATAAAGCATGGGAAATTATTAGATTTGGACGAATTTGATACGAGGAGGTTGAATTTATTGAACACCCTTCCTTTGGTTTCGCCTTATTCAGATGGGTCGAAACTCGATCTTTGGACGCTAGAGGCAGAGAAGTACAGGGTAGGGGTTTTGCACGAGTTTTTAAGCTTGACTTTGGAGAAGAGAGCTTCAATACACCATATAGTGGAGTTCAAGGAAGAGTTTAGCCTTACAAAGCATACGTATCAGATGCTTTTGAAGCAGCCTCGAACGTTTTATTTGGCTGGTACGGAGATGAACTGGGCTGTACTTTTGAAAGCTGCTTATAATGAAGATGGTGATCTGATGGATAAAGATCCGCTGGTAGTTTTCAACGAAAAATTTCGGAGATACGGGCTGATGAAAGAGATGCAGCCAAAGGAGAGCTCTAGTAGTAACGTGGCTCTAGAAAATGGGTAGTATTTAGTACCGTTGTACTACACATTTATAGTTTTGATACCAGCACCCATCAATTGTTGCGAAAATTGTTACTAATGAAACTTTCATATCTAATAATGTAACTTGTGTTACTCTTTGTAACTTTTTTGTTCTAGGTACCATTTGAAAGAGATGTCTATTGGTTTTTAATTTCTATGAATTTCTGTAATTCAGGTCCGGCTAAATTTCTTCTATTGGCTTTTCTCCGGATTATATCTTGAAAAACAAAACATTGTGCGACTCCGAATGCTAAGTTCAAAATGAAACCCCTCTTTTCCTCTTATCCAGGAACGATAACATACGTGTGTACATGGTGTCGAAATGGTATATGAGAAGCACTGGATTTTACACAACCTTTCTAGGTTAAGTCGAGTGAACTATTGCAGCGATTTGTAGACCTTTGCTGTGGTTCGTTGTACACAATATTGTATGCATAAGCATCCCTGCTTCCATATCTTTTTTCTTCTCGATTTTCACCTCCTCCAACGAACCCTTTCTGTAACACTTATTGGAATGTAAAGATATAAAATTACATTCCTTGCATTCTCAACCTAGATGACTAAGCAGCACCATCAAGCCAAACAGTGAGTAAAATTCAGATAAAACCAAATACACTTTTATTCAGTTATCCAAAAGCAGCAAACAACCAAAATATTCAACTTCAAAATGGAAACAAATAAAACATTACGTAGGGAAAAATATTGAAGCCTCATAGGCTGAGTCTCGAATCACAAGAAAAATACGTAACAGGATGGGGGAGGACAGGTTCCAATGACTACATCTTGCAAGACTTTTTGTGCTGCACTTGGACTCTTGAACTCTGCCTGCTCCTCGTTTGCCCAATACTAGCACTACTCCGATGCCCACTTGATGATCCTGATCGCCCATAATTCACCTTTCTCACTCCTATCCTGCGGGAGCTCCAAGTGCTATCGCCGAGCACAGCTTTGACAATGCTCTCAGTGGCGATCTCTCTCGCCTTCTGCGAGTTGATGGGCTGTTTATTCAGGTATGCTAGCTTGGGGAGGAGCCCACAAACTGCTTTACGTAATTGATCATCGTTAATATTTTTCTGAATCGGATCACCCAATAGGTTTAGAGCGAGCAAAGTGTTGTAATTTGCCACTAACTGGCCGAGTGCTTTTGTTGTGGAAATCTTGTTGAAGCTCAAGTCGAGGACACTCAGCTTTAAGAGCCTGTGTAGACCTTCAACATCACTGATCTTGTTTCCGGCAAGGTACAGCTCCTTGATAAGTGTACAGTTTGATAAACCTGATACCATTTAGACAGATCCATTCATCAGTTTGAGAATGATTCCATGAATATGTGACCAATGAGCTAAACATTCAAGACCCGCTTAGGTAAAGGAATGAACATAAAACTGCAGAGCAAATTTAATCTTATTTATCAAAAGGTATCAAAAAAAAAAGCTCTTCCACGGGACATCATTAATACTTCATTTGTCCACAAATTATTGCACAACACATTTTTCTAGGAGATTTTAAACTACAACAATTTAATATTTAAATGTAACAAAAACATCAAATTTATATTTTTGAATATAAAATGAGGATAAATTTGACTTGTTATATTAAAATATTAAATTATTATATTTTAATGCTTTCTAAAAAAACGAGCTATGCAATAAATTATGGAAGGAGGGAGTACGGTATTAGTAATATTCTGTCCATTGGTTAAATCAGCATTCTATGAAATAACACGTGCATGAATTCATCCATGATATAACCGCTTCTGATGACAATGAGATTATATATACACTTGCATAATACTAAACACAATAAAAAGATCCACACAAACTTGACTAAGACTTTGTGTGGGAAGGCTAATGAACCCATACGAGGTCCGGAAATCCAAAGTTCAGTACATTTCAGTGCACAGACCAGACTCTATACAGCTTAACTTTTCAGGATATACACATATGTAGCAGGCACAGTGGATTCAACCAATTCCTCCTCGCCAATGACAGTACAAAAAAGCATTAAATTACCAGATTAAAATGACAATGTTTTCAACTTATCTTAATTTGCTATTTACTAGTAAGGCACCAAATACAAATTGATGAAATATGACTTCGGAAACAATAAACCCTAACTTACATTCATGAACCTACATGGGATGGTTCAAATTGAGATAATACAGAAGAACTTACCATGCCCAATTCGAGAGATCCTGTTGTAGCTGAGATCCAATACCCTCAACCGAGTTAATTCTCTGAGGCCTTCAATTGCAGTGATCTTGTTTCTGGACAAGTTTAGGTTATGGAGACCCTTTGGAAGAGACCCGGGAGTAACATGAACTACAAGTGAGAACAAAACAAATTTTCACAAGTCTGCTTTAATCTACCACAACAGTCATTAATTCATCAAAATAATTGAATTTGGAAGCTCACCTATTGAATTGGCAGATAAGTTGACCGATCGCAAACTAGAGAACTGTGAGAGTTTCGGGATAACTTTCAACCCAACACCAGTGATGTGTGCCACTGTCGAAGACGAGTTCAGAGACTGGATATCTCTGTTCGCATGCAAAATTTCTTCTGAAATATTCAGATTCAATCTTCTATTCAGCTGGTTCAGAGACTGGGTATCTCTGTTTGCATGCAAAATCTCTTCTGAAATATTCAGATTCAATCTTCTATTCAGCTGATTTGTGCTTCTTCCCGGAGATCGAGTACCCTCTGGAGATGGTGGGTAATCTACGGTATTATCGTCTTTGTCATCGTCATCATTGACCAAGAGTATAGGTTGACTTGCAAGCTCTTGTACCCACTGATCCACCCTTAGTAACGGTGACTGTGTAGAGAGAGCAACCCACTGGTTCTGTGGCCAAAAACCAGAAACTCCACCATGAAACCCATCCCAACAAGGGTTATCTTCGTCATTGCTCCTATTTGCTAATGGTTCAGTAAAAGAATTAGGGGATTCCATTTTACACAGATCAGAAGCTCGGCTTGGTTCGAGGTTATCCGAGCAGTATCCACCTTGCTGGTTCAAAGCTGTTGGGAAAGAATGTGTTTTGGAGATAGAAGACAAAGGCTCGGGCATATTCCTATGGCTCCACAGAAACAATTTCCACCACAATTTTCTGCTCCGAGAGGGGAGTATTTGGCTTGAAGGGTGTTTTTTCAGCATCACTCTGTCGGCACTGTGATGAGACATCACTGATCTCGGGCTCTGACCATTCTCGTGAATCACTTCCGCATGCATTCTCTCGGCTAATCTCTGCAACTCTTCAAAAGACTTATCCTTTGAAGGAGGCAATTGGTAAGCTATCCTTTTAAGGACCTCACCTGTTTCCACAAAAGAACATGAACGAACAAGTTTTGGGGAGGCCCAAAACTCTTGCTTTCCTATCCCGGGATCACTCACGTGCCCGCTTTGGATAAAACCAAAATTGTCTTCATAGTCTCTATTTGTTTTGTTCTCAAATGGTTTATCACTCATATTGCTCAAGGAGTTGCTAGATTCAATCTTTTTTATCATCATTGGATAGTCCTCTTCACTTGATTCCACAATATGGGATTGTAAATTGAAATCGAAGTTATTCCTCTTTATCGATAGGTTTTCTTCTTGCTCGTCCTCTCCTTCATAAGCTTTCTCTCCTTCTGTGGGACTCTTGTGGCTCATTACCTTCACACTAAACCTAGGATTTATGGAAATTTTAAGAGAAGCCAATTTCAACTCATCAGCTTCAGTAAGCTTTGCAGGGCGTTCGTTTGTCGCTTGTAGAGTCTTAGGCTTCTCATAATAATCATTGGAGTTTGACACAGGCTTATCTTCCTGCAAATAAAAAACAAGGAGTTCACAAGAAGTGAATAAAACAAACACGAATTTTTTCTACTTGTTCTAAGGAAAATATAACCAAATGAAATTCAAACAGAATTTACCTCGTCTTTCTTCCTCTTCCCACCCATAACAGAGAAGCAATTGAACATCGACATTGTTGATCAGCCTCTTCTAACTCAAAACCCTCTACCCCGAAATAGAGCAAGTTACTTAAACATGCAGCCTCTTTTATTTCGAAGAGGTTCCTTTATTCAACTAATATAGTCACATCTCTAATAATCTTGACAAGAATCAATATTTTCTAAAACAGCCAGAAAGTGGGACAAAAAGTTTCACATCGGATCAAAACTTAGCCATAATCAATGGGCAAGCGCCAAACCAGTAGCAAAACCCAATGGAGAGAAAATGAAGTACGAGAAACAACACATGCCCTCTGCAAAGGAGAAGATTTGGCTAGAGGTTTGGCCAGAGTGATACCTCCTGCAGCTTCTCTGCAGAAGCTTCACCAAATTTTGATCTGCAAAAGAAATTCATACGTGCATAAACATATGCCATGCACAGAAAAGAACGAAGAAGAAACCTTATCTAAGAGAATTCCAAATATTACATAAACAACAAACTTTCTCCATGACACGGAAACGAAACAAGTATGACAATAAACAATAATCCACACTCAAACGGTTTCCCATTAAGCGAATTGGTTTAGGGAAACACCTAAAGCAGAAATTGAGGGGAAATTATCCCAAAGTTCAGACAAATCCCCAAAACTCGAGGATTCAATACAAGAATATACTTTCTTGAATTATAAAACACATTTTTCGAATTAACTTATAATTACCACAAAATAGACCAAAGTTCAAAAAAAAAAAAAAAAAAAAAGGAGGCCCGCCGGTTTTAAAAGGTTTATGACTCCACTTTCTAGTCCATTTACCGCATATCATGGGCAATTCACCATGGTAAATGGACCCACTGTAACTCTTTGTTCATCATGGCATAGATTAAAACAATCAATATGCTAACTTTGTAATTAAAACAAACAATATGGTAACTTTGTGATTATCGATTTATAAAGAGTCCAAATACTTGTATTGAATTCTTCACCCTCATTTTGATCTACAATAATAGTGTATACAATTTATAAACATAACATATGCAACAGATAGAGAAAACAAAGTTGAAACCCGAGTTGAGAGAATTCGAAGAGTAACAGTTGAAACTACAAACACAAAAACAATAGCACATGAATGAAATTAGAAATTAACAATTTCCCAAAATTACATGGGTTTTCACATTGACTACAGTATTCTTGCAATTTATATCGAGATATCTATTGAGATACACTAATAACAAAAAAGCAACACGCATGCACTAAGGCTAGTTTGGCAAGGCCGGTGATTTTCATCCTCTTCTTAAAAATTCTTTTAAGAGTTGATCGGAAAAGTGACCAAATTCTTAGTATTTGGTAAATAAATTTTAAATTGTTTTAAGAAGTAGTTTTTGGTAAACTAACTTTTTTATTGCAACAAGACAAAAGCATACCTAAATGGGTAATGAAAACATAGTTTTGATTTTATTCTTCGAATTTATAGAGAAAAAGTAAATCAGTTTTTAAACGCAACTCTAAGGCCCTTCTAAAAGCACCCTAAAAGTTAGTGATTTAACCTTTGCAAAACACCACAAATTACAATTTCCAAGGACAAAAACACAGAAGAAACTATGAAAAAGTAATCTCAAACTGAGCCTATGCACAACAGCATCAAAGAGCTATAGATATAAACCAAGAACAATAATGAATACAAGATGAAGGGGATGTCTCTAACTGAGGTATAATAATCTCAAAAGCTGAAACAAATATTCATGCATACACAACATATATATATGTACTAACAGAATTTCGATACTTACATGGAAATTATTACACAGAAAAAGAAACATAAAAAACCACCACCATAACAAATTCACACTATCCAGAATTTATAGTTATAGGTACATATTTAGTCTCTTTTCAATAAAATTCCAAAATTCCACCAAAACACACACACACACACACAATTTTGATTACTCAGAACATGAAAACCCACAATTTAGATTGGTTTCACATAAAAAAAAAAAACAGCAAATTAACAAATTTTTTTTAATAGATTACACCACCATATGACTAAATGCGGAGCTTTAGATAAAGTAAAAGAGATACCTTTTAAATTTTATATTACTATATTAATTTAAAATTTTTGCTGAATTTTATTAACTGCTGATGTGACAAATAAAATTTTTAAATATAATTAATTTTTAATTATGTTATATTAATTATTAGAATTAAAATACTTCATGCTATATTAGCAGACAAAAGAATTATCTAAAAATTTTAGGTCAGTCTAGTATTCCTCAATTGGTAGTTGGTATCTTGTGAATTCCGAATCACTCGAATTTATAGCTTCAATAACTAATTGAGGGTTTTTTTTTTTTTTTGAGTTCCGAAAATTTGTGGACTCGTCCCATTAATACGTTATTTTTATCAATTGGTACCATAACTAATGACCGACAATGGCTTAGTCTTTTAATTAAGCAAATATGTATGATCGAAAGGCAAATTTCTTGTATGAACCCATGCACGTGTGCTTCGTTATGTTTTTGAGTAATCGAAGGGGTTCGGACGCGTATATAAGACCTTAGAGTGGAATTCGTAGTTCAACCAGAACTTTGGATGCTCAGCCATACGAACATCTATCATGAGTTGCTACTGGGCATCTTTATGCTCGTAGACGCCATCTTTTACGATGGTTGTAGTGATTTTGCGTAGTTAATTGATCTTATATTTTGTCACTCGCTATACAGGAGGTGATCATACCCGTTCATTCATGATGAGTGAAGTTTTCTGCGCTAGTGCGTCGTGGTTTTTATCCGATTTCGTGAGAGAGGTTTTTCATGTAAATATATCACTTGTGATAATATGTTGCTCATTCTATTTTGTTGCACTTTTTTTTAATTCTATTTTGTTGCACTAAGCATATATTATTGAATTGATTTCATTGCGTATAAGAAATTATTGTAAGCTGTGTCGATTGAGTTTCCCAAGAGTTATCATGTTCATGAATAAACTCCTAAAAAAATTAACGTTTCTTGCTTGTCTTTGAAAATGGTAGATAAACAAAAGGTAAATAATATTGATGGTGCAAAAATTTATTTCTGAGCAAAATTTACAAAATATATACAAAAGTATTACAATTTTTGTATCTCACACCTCTCTCTCTTTTTCTTTCTCTTTTTTTTTTTAAACTATTTAGGTCTTCTTAAGAAGCACAGATTCAGGCTTAGACATATTTGGACACGGATATAGATACCGATTCGACAACTTTTGAAAACTGAGAGATGCAGTTCAGCGGGAATTTGGCCTTTTTAAATTTTTTTTATTATAATTTATAACCACTAAAATATAATAGCTTTGAAAAATATCTAGAAAAACTATATTGAACAAATAGATACAAGATAAAATACGTAGGATATTGGTTTGAAGGGTTGGTGTAAAAATATTTAACAAAATAAGTAGAAGATAATATATATATATATTATGTGTTAATAAATAAACTTGTTCAAAATTTCAACACTATCTAAATCAAATAAAAATGAAAAGTGAGAAACATGAAATTATTTAATTTACATACATGCTTATGTACACAAATAAACAACAATTACATGATTGATATCATCGAGTAAGATGGTTAGAATTTTTTAACGCTATTGTGTTTGATTTCGTTATGTAGTATGTATAACCTTACACTATCTCCATCGCTTACAATTGACTCCCAAAGTTAAGAAAATTAGTAATTTGATCGTGATCGTATTTAGCGAGTCAAAAGCGTGCTTGAGAGTCCCTAAAGTGTCCAAATTTAAAATGATTAATTGGCATTCCGAACACGCCAAATGGAGTACTCGATACGCATCTTGGAGTATCCAAGAAAAATCTTAATCTGTATAGAATTCAATTCGGATGCTACACCCGATTTGGACCGTCCCTACTCGCTAGGGTTTTTCATTTGCTCCTTTTGTACTCATCCTACGTTTGGAATATAATCAATGTCTTCAAGCCAAATTCCATTATGACAAGAAGTATGACATATTTCAGTCATAAGGTTTTTGTCCATAAATGGGATATATTATACATTTTTTCTTTGGGGTTTAAAGCTCATTTACCGAGTTAAAATCATTGCGAAAACCAAAGAGAATTTCTTGTATTTTAGATATATATCCTCTGAAATTAATATTGAATACTAATATGTCACATGATTAATGACGATAAATGAAAAGGACAAAGGATGTTTTGAGCTCATCATCAGTTAGTTTTGGGTTTCTTCTACACTGGGGAATATATTGTTTCCCTCATTTTTATGTGTGCAGGATAAATCTGGGAATTACTTGTGTTAAGAGGAAATTTAGGGTTTATTTCGTCCTATTTTCCACATTTTCAGTTTGTGTCGGTGCCCTTTTTTATTTATTTATTTGTGCCAGTATATATTGGAGATAGTGAAAATTTTGAAGTTCCTATTTTCCTGTGTTTATTTCCGTTTTCAGAAGAATGAAAACAGTAAAACATTAATATGTAACTTCAATTTGTTGATTCATTTTTATGTACCTTCAGTACTTAGTATCATTATTCTTTTTCTAGTTCTTCTTAGTATAAAAAAAAGTTTCGTGTATATTTGTTGTAAATTTTTTTAAAATGTAAAGGTGCAATGTCCAAATAACGATTGGAATGAACAGGTGAACATTATATATATATATATATATATATATATATATATAAGTTATCGTTTGGATATTGACAGAATGTAATGTCATCGTATATAGGTCCGACAGTAAGTGTATACATTGTAAGATGATAATTATATTCGTAAAACAAGGTCTTATGGCCAAAAAGTGTTGAATGGGTGACAATAAATTGTTGCACGAAACATTTTTAGCATTGAACTAACCTTTAGAAACCACATTGTAAGAAAATATAAATATCGGAAACTCTCACTTATTGCGTGTTTATCCTTTTCTTATATTGGTTTAATAGTCAAGATCAGATATAAGACTATATTGCGTAATTTGGTTAAATGGCCAGCTAATTTACTAACGGATTAAGATTCAACACATCATTCAATTTGGCAAGTTGAAAAATTTACTATCTGTTGCTTTCATTGCCGACGACCATGACTTTAATTTTATTTGGGTCGTTTTTAATAATCATTGATCTCTAATTTTTTTACCCCTAATTATAAGAAATGGTAAAGCGATTATCCACTAAGCAACTGTCATTCTTTCATGTTGAATAATCTCCCTATTCAACTATTATAAAATAAAAAAATAAAAAAAATAAAATTCTCCCTATTCAACTCATTGCCTTTTAATGTTGTGTGGTACCGTAGTACATTATCAACGTAGTTGGCTTTGTCACCCTTAAATTAGATTATTAACATTAGCGTTTATTAACCAAGCAATACTTTAATTTTTATTGAGCTATTGATTCCCAATCAACTCAAGTGGTTGTTTACAGTAGTTGATGTACTTTTGGCGATGAATTTTCTTTTCTTCATTTATTTTTTGCTGTTGACTTTTGCTTCCGATAGTTTAGTGAACCACAGTCATGGTTTGTTATACTTTGTTGACATAATCTGAAAATTGTTACCCATTTTCTCAAGCAACTTAGGGTTTAGGCCCCATTCACCAAAACAATTTTCAAAAGTAAGTATTATTATACATGTTAGGATAAATTATTGAATCCAGCTACGAGTAGCGATAGGCGAATGCAAATATCGAATTCCGTAATAATTCATCATACGCCATTATTTGTCGCCAAAAAATATTTATTAACCTATTGTCGGCTGAAATTGAATATATAGTTAATCATATTTAACTTGATTTGTTTTGCTGTATCCATCCACAAATAATAGTCTCATTTAGGTTTGCACATAGTTTAAGCAAAGTAAAAAAAAAAAACAACTTTTAAAATATTGAATCGAATATAAAATGTCAAAATTAACCCTACTGAATTTTGTCTTATTTTCTTTCCAAATAATTATAAGGGCCAATACTGTAAATTTATTAAATTTCTAACTATTGAAGACACTAAAGCCAAATGGTACAATTATTTTCAGACATCAGAAAAGAGAAATGAGACTATAGTTTGTAGATGGAGGAAGTGATGGTCAATAATTCATTGTTCAAACTCTCAACTTTCCCTAAAAGTAATAACTAATAGGGTGGATTCAGAATTATGATACAGTGGTGCTGAATTTTGTATAAAATTTTAAGGGGGCTATCGGTCTTATAAAAATTTATGAGAAGTGCTGGAGCTACTTAAAAACATTTACCCTAAAAAATAAAATATTGTTTTCAACCCCTTGAAATTTACTCCCTTTTCTTAATAAAGATGACTAAACTAGTAGACTCTCAATCCCATTAACAGTGAAGGTATTAACCACCATATAATTTATATGGGTGTGGCCACAAAAAGATATATATGTCCACGAACTAGGACAAAAATGTTGAAAGTCATCGTATTTGAACCGGAAAGTGAGATAAAAAACTCTTTCACCTTATTAATATCTGTAAAGCAAAACAAGGAATATCCCCTACTGAGAAGAACCAAAACAGAAAAAGCTTAAAACAAAAAACCAAAATTTCAAATTTTGATTTTAAGCTTAGGTACATTCTGTCAACTTAATGACGACAATAATCCCTAAATATATCCGTGATTTAGGCCTACAATAGCCGTGACAATAGCCAAAAGACAATTTATTTTGCTCGCCTTTTCTTATAATATCCATTTATTAATACCCTCTTGTAAGTAATCTAACTTGGAATTCGTATTTTATTTAAGGACACTGACACTCACTAACATGATAAATTCCTTTAGCTTTGTCCTCTCCTCGGAACTGGAAAAGGATTGTAATATAAAATTTGAAAGGAAGGAATGGTAGATAAATGTCGCAGATCGAGAGCTACACATCAGTTCATTCTGTAACGGTTACTACATAGGCCGTTAGATTAAACACTACCTATTAGAAATCTAAAATTTTGGAAAGACATTTCAAATCTTTTAATAATATTGGTTTCACACGGACAACTGTCCTCCCTGCAACAGTTACAGAGCAAACAATTCTCCAACTCCGGTTTTGTTAACTGTGTATAAAGGCTAATTCTTATGTTTGTTTTTTAATATTCTGTTTATAAGAAGGAAGAAGGTTGCAATGGGACTTAATTAACTTGGTAAAAAAAAGATGATTGTGTTCGTTTGGTTATAAGTTTCACATTATATTATAGAGAATAGAGATACTCAATACATGAATATAGTCGTGGAATAGAATCCAATGTCGAAGCCCAATACTTGAAGTGTTTCGTTTTGGAAAGGTATCAAAATAAAACAATGATGGAATCGCAAAGTTCTCGTCTCAGGATGACGATATGATTTACTTGTATTTCAATCACAAGGATAATATTAGTTGGAGGACGACATATTCTAAAAATTCCCATGCAAAGGACGTCCAAAATAATCGTAACGTTTCCTTTTCATTGAACTGAAACCAAAGTAGGCTGAAATCATAAACATAGAAAAAGTCCAATTTCTTGTTTTTTTTTCCCTTGAAACCTCTAAATTTTCATTTATTTTCATTGAAGCAGAAATGTTTCTGTGGAAAAAAAAAATGTTTTTTGAAATATTTTCATAATAAAATAAATATTATCAATGCAATATAAATTATTATTAAAAACTACAACCAAAAAGCCATTAATACAACTGAGATCGCAAAATTTTTATGTGAATCCAATCATTGTGCATGTTTAACTGTTCATCTTATTTTCCTTTAAATAAAGTTGCAATATTTTGATTGATTATTTTAAAATTTTCCATTTCTATTATGTTTTCAATCTGCTCGCAAAAGATGTCAATTTCCAATTTTACCGAAACAACACCTCGAAATAAAATGTTAATTCTTGAAAGACCGGTTGATATTGATTCAATATACTTAGTAAAATACCAAATGATAAAAGATTGTTACTCGATACGAATATGTTCAAAAGGTTTGGCATAATATTTAGCTTATATCTTAAAATCCCTAAATATGTAGTTAATTTGTGGTTAAAAATATATTTTGGGAAACCTATAACGAGAAACAGCTAAAAAAATATGGGAATTTTGCATCATGCATTAATGTTCACAAAATATGAGTCTTTTGAATTAATTCTATATCAATTCCTGAAACAGAAGCTTTATTGAATTACACGGATGTAGAGTGCAATAATTCGTACATATAATATCCAGGATTGTTTCAAGAGTTTGTAGCCATCAAATGATATCTACTTAAATTTTAGCAGGGTGACTGGGCCTTAAGCAACAATATTCATTTCTGTTCATTTGCAGAAGCCCAAACATACAAGAGCCTTTTCTTTATTTCTTTCTAGAAATTCCGTGCATAAATTACTTGTATAAGCTGGTAATGCATTTAGAGAAGCATCATTACATTGTAAAATAATAAACAAGTTGAGCTTCTTTCAATACTTGGCCACAATTTGTAAAAGTCCTGATGTTTCCCCCAAGTTTCCTCTATAGAATAGAGAAAGTCCTTCCAAGAATCACAAATACATTATGTAAAAGAAAAAAAGAAGCATTGAATCAACTTTATCAACAAATTGTTATATATATTCACTCAGTTACAAAAAGCTCAACCATGACTCTGCAGTTGCATGTGGTTTTGTACGGCAAGCTCTAGTTTCGAGTCTAATGCATCTATCTCCAAGCTGGAATGAGGAACCTCTTCACATCCTGAGGTAGCACTTGTTCCTGAAAATCATTTGCACAAATCATATAAAACGTTTACTCGAAATAACAACCCGTGGGCACATCGGATTTTGCATATATTTCACAAAGCTCATATGCTCATACCAAATTTTAGTTATAGTCACATTTGGCTGGGCCATT
>MKEJ01104445.1:0-17100 GCA_001753735.1 Embelia ribes
TAATTTTTAAAAAGAATTAATTCGCCATAATTTTTAAGAATTAATTCTTTTAAAAAGTTAGAAAAAATAAATAATTCGCCATTATTAATGGCGAATTATAAAAATATATATATATGACAATTCACCCTTGTGTATGGCGAATTGCCTTAGAAAAATTTAAAATTTATTTACTTGCAATTTGTCTTTGTTTGTAACGAATTGTCATAAAAAATAATTAATTCACCATTATTATTGGTAAATTATATTAAGATATACCATATATATAATTTCAAAGATAGATCAATTATATAAATTTGGGATCCATATGTCCCATCAATATAAAGAAGCCCCTAATTTAAGGAGGTAATTTTTTATATTAAGGGAGGTTAGTGCACTTCCCTATGGTAAGTGGACTCACCAACGGGCCTATTTTACGGGTTACAAGTTTGCTTCTCAGACCCATACCCTCCCTACATAATTACAAGTGCAGTGAGAGTATGAATCCATTACATGGCAGGTGCGAATTTACCCGGCAGGTCCGCAGGTAGACCTACAAAAATGCAGGTCGAATGACACCCTACTCCTATGGTATTAAACCTACTCCTATGGTATTAAGTTAACAAAAACACCCCTTGAAATGGGTATACTATATGATCAGAATTATAGCAAATAGACAAATAGCACTCACAAATATTCAAGAATCCATTGACTTCACAGCACAATTAATGCTTACACCAACTTTCGATGCACCAAATGCTGCCCGATTGCTAGCACTCGTGCTTAAAATTAACCGATGAATGAAGATAATTGTTTCACCTAGGCTCCACAAGCATACTCCTAATATATAGCCAAAAAGATCTAAATTTTGATTAAGCCCCCAACAAAAGAAATGCTCAGGATCTCAGTCTCCACTACACAAGAAATGTTAGAAAATTAACATTTGGTATCGACCCCGAGCAAAATTAACTACAAAAGACACATAAGAGAAAAAGATGCATAGATTTGAAAAGCCACGGTCTAACATTCAACGGAAAACAATGGATCAGAAACGTAATTGACAGAGGATCCAGAACAGATATAAATGGAACCACATAGGCCCATATAACTAGAAGAAACATTTCTCGGGACATAGAACCGCACAATATGATTTCCAACTACAAACATGAAACTAAGTGAACATGCTACCAAATGACACTTCACTGATCGCCTGGTAGTGACTTGATTATGTCCGAATCACCTGAGTCATCAAAGAAATACAAATAGTTGATTAAAGCTGACATAGAAACATGGAGCTAAGATAGATGCGAAAACAGTTAAATACCTGGATCAACAATGCTTAGACAGGAGACACGGAAATACTTTCCACATGCAGTTCCAAGGTCAACGTTATCTACAAAAAGTAAAGAATGAAGCAGTGAATATACATATTTGCAAGTACCCAAATCTGAATCAAAACTAGTGCGGAATGTAGAAGTCGGTTAAATTCTGCTAGAACTGTCTCCACAATCAATGAATAAGACTGCACAAACAAAACAACAGCAAAAGTACATCATGAAAGAGTTTCAGTAGATTGGAATGATCAACTGAAATGTCAAATAAACACAAATACTATTAAAAGATTCCAAGACTGGCTACAACTAGCTGATGATTTAAGGATTTCAGAGCAACTAATCCAAGACAAGGAGACTGTTATAACTGGTAACCGGAATAATTTTGAGTACAGGATGTCGATTCTAATGATAAATTGCACATATAACTAAGCCAAAGAGATGATCAATTAAGTCACAACTAACATAACTTCAACTTGGATGACATTTCAAAGACGAAAAACAGAAGAATGTGATTGGCAATCAGCCCTCAAATTATGTTTTCTTCTCATAAGAGTATCAACGCAATTGCCTGCCCACTCCAACAATATGCTCAGGGGACCAATAATTAGAAGTCTTTTAACCATAAAGCAAAGCATTAAGAATGACTAGGCAAAAGAGGATGTGGTAAAAAGTCAAAATTGGGACCTCGGGAATAGAGTTAAGACCAAATTGATCATTGGCTTAGGAGGATGTGTGGGAGGGAAATGAAATATTCTTGGATATTAAATCCCTGTAACAAACTAGGATAAAAATAACCTACTCTTACTACATACTTGCGTGAAAGAAGCTGTGCAGGGGAAAGATATTTTAACAGATCGCCAAACAATAAGAGTCTTAATAAAGTGAAGCAGGACTATAGTTACTAGTTACTACACAACCGTGCTTACCATGAATTGCTCATTGCCCAAGCAAGCAACAAACCAGCAGTATAATGTAACATAAGCAATAAACTAAGTCAAGAAATATAGTTCACAAGCAGCACATATATAAGATCTAATACACACAAGCGTACACATCTATAAGTATACATGAAACAAATTTATGCTGCAATGGATAATAAAAACTGAAACAATGTGAAGTACTCACTTCCACTGTAATGGTGAACTCCAACTTTGGCAAGCATAGCATAGTACTCAATTTCAGACTTCCTCAGGGGTGGACAATTATTCGAGATAATGATCAGCTTACCTGAAGTAAAATCACCAACCAAACACTACGTCAATCAAATCACATACCAATTCCCCAAATGGAATACCCATCACAATTTAAAAAAATAATTTCCAGGAAAATGATAGAAAAAGGCCACCCACCAACAATAAACCAATCAAATTATACAAAATATCAGCAAATTGAAAACCCAAAATCACCCGATCACATATAATTTTTTCAAAATTACAATAGAAAATGGAGAAAGGGACAACCTGTTGTCATTCCAGGCAGGAATCTTAAATGGGTCTCTGCTATAAATTTCTGGGATAAAATTTAAGGAAACTCACACAGCAATGCATCTAAAACTACTCTATCTCGCATACTAATATCTCTCCTAGGACTAGTGTATTACTTCATTCCCAGTTCTATTTTATTAATTATTAAGGATCTGGTGTCTCTATACTTCAGCTCTATTTTTAGGACTTTAGGATACAAGGATTAAAAGGATTGGAAATAGCAGAGTTAGAAACGGGGAAAGGGGGAGCAAGAGGGGTCCTGGTCGCTCGACCTCGGAAATTTCTTCAGCAATTATGTATAAAATTGAATCTTTTAACAATTTCTATTGTGCGGCCCCTAAGAAAAAATGTGCGAACCACCTACATAGTTCAGGTAACCTGGCACCCTTAAATGTTTCGAAGAACAAAAACCTCGAAATCAGTTTAGCAGACACAAATAGACAATTATACGAATCAAAAACCTAAAAATGAAAAAAATGTAAAAACCTTTGGAGTTTCTGAGGGTCTTGAGCACAGTCTTGTACCCAAGCGTGTACTTTCCGCTCTTCATCACCAGAGCCAACCTGTTATTAATGCTCTCATGGGTCTTCTTCTGCATATATATATATATATATCATTGATAAAAGTGAGACTAAAAGGCATCAACTGAGAGAGATATAGAAAGAGAGAGAGAGATTACCGTCTTCTTCCCGGCGGCCACCATCTTTTCCTGCAGTGCTGCTCCGGCGGAAACCCTAATCGAGAGAGAGAGAGAGAGAGCAGCCGTTCTATGATTTCGAAAGTTGTTATTTAATTATTGAAGAGTAAATAAGCCCTAGGGCTTATGGGTGAACTGGGCTGTATAATAAGCCCAAAATACCATTATGACCCAAGCTCATTAAAATTTTATAATCGGTTGTAAATGAACTAGAGCCCGCATGTGTGATACGTGTGCAATATATATACATATATAAAATATTTCTTTATTTTTTCAAATTATTGTTTATTGAGCATAGAATTACTTAGATTTTATCTCCTTCCCTAAAATTACTAATTGTTTTTTTACCAATCAAAATTCATTTTAAGAGTCCGTATTTGTCATTAGATGAGAAAGACATAGCTACTTGGGGGAGATGGTGATAGTGAGATTTTACATGTCATAAAATTGATTTTTGGTATAACTGTCACGTTAAGTTCTCACGTAGCTGCCAGACTTGCAATGTTAAAGCGCGATAATATATCGAATTATTTTCCCTACATTTTTCAATTATTTGGTTATATCCTCCTACGAATTGTAAATAAAATATAGTGTCGAATATATTTATGAAATTGTAATATCATGATAGATAGTTCTATCTATAAGATTATGCTCGTTCTGGCAAATCCTGAACAAACGCCAATCCTTTCGGTAGGAGATGCGGTGACAACTTGTTCCCTTAATAGGCAATGGCAGACTGAATGGAGGCGAGGGTGACCTTCGAAAGCTCTATTCTATACAATATGTAAATAAAGTTTTACAATACGAGGCAAAAAACGGACAAGAGTGCTCATATTCCGTATATGGTTTTTTTCATTTAGAAGCTTTCGCCTTACAAGAATGCGTTCCATTACCACACGTAAACTCATACTTCGAGTTGCCTAAAGTCTTTATTTGCTTCTTAATGTTTTGATGGATACCGTTCGTGTGAATGTTACCAAATATATTTCTTATATTTTTTTCTCATTTCTATGTCAAGAATTTATTCTATTTTGTTCGGTTTATAGCAAGATTTTAACGAATTAGATACGGGTTTCAGCACATGATAATTCACATTTTTGTTTCTTATATTCGTTGAGGACTATTAAAGTAACACCAACAATATAACTATCGAGAATTTTCCATTTGGGTGAATTTTTTAACCCCAAACCTAATTTTGCCCGAAAGCTAAAAAATGGTTCAAGTCGTAGTACACATTTACAGTATGTCACAACCGGGTTTCTTCGAGGAAAAGCAAAATAATATACCATTTTTCCCGCTTTCGTGTAAACTGAAATTTAGAATCAATTTTGAAAACATACAGTAGTTACAAAGCAAAAATCAAAGAGCCGGCAAAGGCAAAGCATCATTTTCAAGAAGTATGGAAGTATTAACTGCCTTATATCACCCGAAACAAAACAAAGAAATTACGAAAAGACTATAAGTTGTCTTACGATACAACATAGACGAATCGATCCTCTCAACCAAAGATTTGTTTCCACTTAAGAAAAGGAGATGTCGAAGGAAGAGCTAAAAACAGGAGAAAATGAAATGCAAACAAGAAAAGACGAGAAAGAAAGAAGAGAAAGGGAAAAGGAATCGCGAGGAGCTTAAAAAGATGGAGAAGGAGGCGAAAGAGAAAGAAATGCTCAGGAACAAGTGAGGATGTCGAACTTTAAGATTTTGTTGGAAAGAGCTTCGTTTTTGTTTTTGTTAATAAGATTAAGATGGAACATTTGTTATTTCAGCATTCCAGAATAAAAAGTTGCCTCCATTCATGCTCTACTTTCGTTGCGATGGTCGAAGAAACTCGAATAAATTTGAGACCAGTTGTTCGTCATGGGCACAGAATTTGTTTATTTCAAAACTAATGTAAACTGGCAGTTTTTGAAATGCTGTGCGGTTAATGTTAAGTCCGTGTGTGCGTTTTGATTAAAATGCAGATTTCCCACGTACAGGCATATAGGAATTTCTTACACACCTTTGTTCATGCATTGACAAATAGAAGTAAAGCAAAATTTAATTTAGAAACACAGATTTTCGCTCTCCTGTGTGTCAATGTCTGAACGAAGATACAAATGAAATTTCTGCATATTCGTACATAGGAAATCTGCATCCCTCAGGGAATCTGTTCAGAACAAAAGTAACCGAAAAATGAAAAAAGAGAAACAAAAAACATAGCGGAATGATTTGCATTACTACATATATCAGAATTCCCTCTCCGACTACATACACGGAACATTATTAGCTATTTTCAACAGATCATTATCAGAAAATCGAAGTCATCATGACAGACAAACCCACAAACATAAAACTCATGAAGAGTGGTACCTCTTTATTTTCTCAACGGTCGAAATAAATAATTCTACACCAATATACATTTCGAAATGACAAGAAAACTCACATAAAGTGCCTTCAAGTGTTGATTATTCATATATAGATCCTTCATTGAAATGGATTTTCAAATTTCGGGCTCCATAGGAAGCTAATGTACCAAAGACGTTTGGAACAACAGTCTGATCAATTGAGCACCTTCCGAAGTTCATCGACCAATTTTGACCGACTTGATGGTTCCACCTACATAAAATGCAAAAATTTAATTTAGTTCGAAGAAAAAGGATAACGTATATACTTCTTTGACAAGGATAATGTGTATACGTTTTTAGCTTGTTTTCATTCTCAATTTCACTTGTTTTGGGATTAAGAATAAAGAAGCTGTTACAAGTATCTTCGTTGCGATGTTACTTCAAAAAGGGTTAAGAAGGAAAAATGGAATTAACAAAAAACACGTCATCCATTTGGTTTCTAAACCTGCGTCCTTTTTAGATAAAATCACCAAAATTATTACGAGGACTAATTAACCAACCAAGTTTCCTAGTTTTCTTGTTTCAATATATATATATATATATACACACACACACGTGCAGTAAAGCAAAAAAACCTAGTAGGCAGTTTACCTTGTTTAGAAGTGAAGCAAGCCCTTGAGGCAGAACTTGTAGATCCAAAGGAGAATCGCTAATATTCGATAATTGCATCAACACTTTCTGCACACGCAACTCTTGTAGATTCTCTTCGTAGTTTTTCGGCTCATCCTTCCACGTAAAGAAAAGTTCGTCACTTGTCCAGGCCTCCTCTCTCCCTTCCGCAACTTTTGATTCCAAAAACCATTTTCGAACCATTTCGGAAGCAGATTTATATGGAAGCCTGTCACCTGCAGCTTCTCTCGCCTTCTTGATCAATAACCACTCACTAACCCTCCTATTTAGTCTCTTATAGAAGAAAGACCGACAATTTTTCCAATCCACGACTTCTTTAATAACCCCCTTAGCCTTCATTCTCAGAGAAGTATCGTGTAACTCAGCAAATTTCGTAGCTATTTGTGTGTATATCGGCAAAAGCTGTTTTTCCCTCGCTTTTAACTGTTTCTGAATGGATTCGAAAGCTGAATGATCCCCATTTTTCTTTGCCTCTTGTAATTTCGCCTTGAGATCAATGAGCTGTCGATCGAGCCTACCCATGCACTCGAGCAACTCCTTCGTTCTAAATTTAATCTCAATCATACCTTCGGGCTCGAGAACATTACCCTTAGCGGTCCTCTCCGCATACATCTCGATATGGTCCGAGTTAATCCTACTATCCACCACCACCCATGCCCCGCCGCGGAGTTCGCCCATCATAGGTATATATACGAATACGGGTTGCTTATATGTACGAAGGTTCTCAACAATAGTCGACCCAGCTTGGAGAATCCCTTCAAAGAGATCCCTTTGCCCACCTGAAAACCCTCTCCAATTTGCAAGAATGAAAAGCGGAAGCTCTTCTCGGTTGAAATCCATCAAAGCTTGGGCCGTTTTTGTTGCCGAATCAGGGAACCAAACTTGGCCCGCTTGAGGCACGACCCTCTCGTGGGAGTCAAGCTGGCCTGGGTCCGCAGGGATGACTTGCATAACGGTTTGAGTCTCTACTGCGATTATCCCGACCGGGATGCCACCAAGCTTTGCCCGCCCTGTCACCACCGTCCTAGCCCACCCCTCAAGGGTCTCGATAAAACTATCCTTGTCGAACATACCCCCAAGCCACTTGCCATTATAATCCACAACACCGCTAATAGCTCCTCGTGGATCACAAGAATTCTCGGGCAAATACTCAACAAGCCTTTCCGTAGGGTCCGAGGGAGGCAAAATCGGAAGTGGGCCCCCTAGATATGGTGGTACATAGCTAAGCCACTTCAGTATGGAGGACACTCCTTCGAGATCGTCCGAGACCGTAAGATGAACAACTCCATTTGTTGCCATGATCTTGGGCCCACCGAGTTGCATATGGGAACTATAAACCTCTCTTCCCAATAGCTTGTTTAACGCAGAGAAACCTGTAAGAATAATAGGCTGATCGAGTCTTTGTATGCACCGCATACCAAGACGAGCCAGATAAGCACCAATACCAACAGTTCTTCCTGTCACATACGTTAAGGTGAATGTTTCCTTGTATGCCCTTGAATACGCACTAGCGATCGCTCCACTACCCGATAAGTTTTCCACCCCAAGTCCGTCATCCTTGCCAACAATGCTATCTATCACCCACCGTGTTTCTCCACTCGGTAGCTTCATTTCGTGAGCGATAACAGAAGATCCAATTCGGGAATAATCTTCGGCAGTTAGATACACATATTGAAAACCACCTTCAGGGTTTGATTCGTTGGACCATCCCACCTTGAAGCAAGATTTCACTTCCTCTGCTACCCCGATACGAGCCCCCGAGTTAGCAGCTAAGTAAATGAGGGGGAGCTTTTTCTCACAAGCAAGATCCGTCACAGCAAGGAAAAATGCATCTTCTCTAGGACCAAAGGAGCCCGCTTTGAATGTCACATCATTAGACACAACCAAAATTGTCCTCCCAGACGGAAACTCAGGTGTACACATGTCCAAAGTCCACGCTACCATTCCAACATCGTTTAAACCAAGTTTGCGCTCAACGACAACAAGAGGGGTACCCCAGTCGCCCTTTTGGTCAGCAAATACAAGCTCTTTAGCTTTGACGAGTTTGCCCTTGAGTGCACTATTACCAGGACATTGCTCCGCCCACGACTTCTCCAATGCTGTTTCAAAAGCCTGAAATAGATGTCCTTATTTAGAATAAGGAAACACACACATATATATAGTTATATATTCACAAAAATAAGCGTTTGAAGAATTTACCAGAGGGAAGTCATAGCAGTATGTTGTGTTGCTTTTCCTGGCCAAAAGCCGTCTACGGTCAAGTGCTCCTAATGGCTGATACTGCTCGTTCACAGGCATGCCATGCAGTTTTCCTTCACCTGACGTAGAATGATAGACAACTCTTTGTTTGGCAGGATCCTCCAACTCTCGGTATATCTGAAAATCATATTCGTGAATATTACAAAACATTTTTATTGATCTGAAAAAGAAACAGTTAAAGCTTATTTTGCTTCCTTCATTCTTAAACTAATAAGAGTAAAAAACTCACATGGACAATGCAAGTATGACCCGTAACATTCTCAACTACGACCCTCCAAGCACCACTGGCTTGTCCTGCAGATGTGATCCACAATTTGATCTCCCACTCACAAACACCTAATCGGTGCATTTTCACACCAGTAAATGCATGGATTTCACGTGCCACCTCACCCAATATCTTTTCAACAGTGGCTTCTTCTTTGCCTTCATCAATTTCAACGGCACTGTCATAAGATATCAAAGTATTAGATATCTCTCTGACTATCGTTTCTTCACCAGGACTAACATAAAAGTTTAGGGTAAAAAGCAGATAACCACCATGTACTACACGCCATTTTCAAATAGCCAACAAGTAATAAGACTTTTGCAATTTACCATGTCCTATTCAATTTTTTCAATTAACCACCACAAACTATTTACTTTCTTCAATTGATCACCACTAAGCTTATCACTGCTAAAATTCTTAACCAAAAACACCCACTCGTCTTACTCACGTGACTTTGATCGTGATTTGGATTCAACTCAACCACCATGGCCACCAGATTTTAAAAGTTAGCTAACCCAATCTAGTTTTCTTAGGAGCATGACCTAGTGTTTCCTGTTATGGGTGACCATAGATGTTGATACGAGTTCAATTTGTGTTTAACGTTATGCGAGTTGCAGTGTGAGCCTCTGCTGCGATTAATTTGAACAGGAATAAACGAATATGCCAATTGAAAATTTTGCAAAAACTTAAAAGTGCATAATGTCTATTTGGAAATGACAGAGTACATGGTAGCCATTCAATTTTCACCCAACTTTAATTACCTTGAGTATGGCACTAGATCATATATTTTTTGTTCCCGTACTATGTAGAGATACATATGAGCATGATCGGCTCTCATAGAAGCATTATGAACATGAAGTTCCAACTCCTCCATGGCTGTCATCAGGGACCTCAAAATGCTCCGAGACGCAAAAGTCATAGCCAACTGGGACCTGTTTGTTCCCACGTCGAGTCCCATAAACCCTTCATTTGAAATTGACTGCCTCAAAAGGGTTCTTAGAAACATCCTTTGGATGGGTGCCGCCTTGTCCATGACACTGTATAAGTGCCACTGACGGTCACGAGAGGGCGTGTACTTCATATTTTCATAACCCTTGAGCTTTTCCTGCATTAGCAAAAAGGCGAATTAGTAGCAATATTAATTCAAATACACATTCCATCTTAGGGTGCATCTGGAAGGGTAAAATACTAAACTTTTTAAGTTCGGATTTCTAGGAGCATACCAATTCAAGATATATAGATAGCGGAGGTTCGAGATGACGTAATAGGGGTTCTTCCTCATAGTGGAGCTTCTCGGTTGACCAATGGAACGAGTGCCTCATTGGGGTCCGCCCTTCATCCCTTTGTATGATACAGCTAATCACACCAACACCAGCATTTCTTAGACTCGAACCTACTTCTCTCTCTCTAACAATTTTTGCCAGCTTGTGGATTCTCAGTTGAGCCTGATCCTCATCGCCACTGCACACAGTCCAGGGACAGAAGACACGATTAAGAAAAGAAATAATGTTGCAACACAAGATTCTATTAATAAATTGATTACCGAGAAAAGGTGAACACTAGGAAAAAGCAATTTAGAACCCAATTAACCGACATGCAAAAATAGATTATGTATATATATTCATATATAATATATATAAATAAACCTATACATGTATTTACGATGAAGTTCCTCTCCACCGTCAGAGCATAGGTGTTTTACAAGCAGACTTAGATCCATAACATGTGTTTGTACACGAATATATGTGGTGACCATAAGATATGTAAATATGTCATCCAACCCCTGCTGGTGTAAAAAAAATTCTAAATTGTCGGTGAAAGGAAATTACATTTTCCATTTGTTTATGTTAAGAGAAATACATACCTATCCTGAAGTGAACTCATCTGGTTGTTGATTCCCACCAAGGCAATGTGCATCATATTGCCGTGGCTAACTGCTTCAAAGGGCCCATTCGAGATGGTCGTCTCTTGTGAGCTACGGGTTGTTTCTTTCAGAGCAGCACTTATCACGGTTGGCAAATCCCTAAGAGCCTTGATAATGACCATGGCTCCCCATTTCTTCTCGCTACGCTTTTCGACTAATGATTTGTTCGATGACAGGTCTTCGGACATGGATTTCCTTTCAATGCGCTCTTCCAAAAACTCCCACGAAGCAATTAGGCCATATCTATGCCATTGCATTCTCACACTTCCCTTTATGAGGTAGGGCTGAAAAAAAAGTTGGAGGTTGAATTAACATAGTTTAGTAGGTATTCTACACTAAAACATTCTATATTCATGACTTCGATACCAATCCTACTTCACTCTCCGACCATTCTCTAATTTTAGCAATTAAGCACTTGAATTTTCAAGGTATTGCAGTAATGTTTTTCTTGGCGTGCTGGAAAATATGCTAAAAATTTTCACAAAAACAGAACGTTACAAGGCATTGGAAAAGTTAAAAGGTTTGATTGCTTAATCAAAAAGTAAGCATCCAAAAGAGAACTAAACTACAAATTCAAAAGCAAATGTGAACACCATACTAAATTACAGTACCTGGTAAAGTCTACGGACGTAAGTCTCTACAACCCGCCTCTGAAGGGTATGATCACTATGATCAAAGAGACCCACAAGGGCATCTTCAACAGCTAGCGGGGCACTCACCAGATCTTCCATACGCTCATTAATGGCACTTTTTCTCCTAGGACTGTCCAAAGTTTCACCATCTTCAGTAAACATCTCTAGCTCAGAAAGACTTCTTGCTATGTTTGATCGGAGTTCACTCAACTTGGTTTGTTCTAGCAGTTGACTTGCCTTCAATGCCAACTGTAAAAGGACATCATAGCACAAAATTTGATTCATATTCAACTCTTTCCATCAAAAATGATTCTTTACGAAATTAGAGAGCTCAAGTAAAATGGATAATCACCTCAGAATAGTTCATGTGGTTGAGAGCAGAGAATCGGATTAGTTTATCTCTGTAAGCAGCAGGATTAGGGTACACCAACTGCTCCATGAGTCGTAGTATCAAGTTGTTTTTACCCTTCACACCCTGGAAACCAACGGGTACAATTTTTTGTTAAGAGGAAAAATTAGTAGCAATTTCAAGAATAGATTAAGAAGCTAAGGTACTTTATAAAGAAGTATTTAGTTCACCTGATGAGACAGCACAATATCCACAATTCTCGAGAGATCTTTTTTGTACTGTTGTCGAAGACGTTCAATCACATCAGCCTGAGGATAAGAAAGAGCCAAAACGAATAATTAGAAAGACATTCCATTAGTAAGACACATTCAAATTCCTAGTAAATATATAAAAAAGGATCGTTGCACAAAAATATTCAGCAAACTTATGGCACTCCTTAATATAGTATTATTTATATTAGAAATGATGATATTAAGTTAGACTGTTCTAGGGAAACTCACCTGGATGCTGTCACTGAATAATTCCTCGACTGACAAATATTCTTCAAAGAGGGACTGAACGATTACGCGGGCATGACTCTCTCTTCCACCTTCGTAAGACTTCACGACACTAAGTAAAGGTTCAACAAGCCTTTCTAGTGCACCTCTTTCTTTTTCAGGACATGAGCTCAAATGGGACTGCAGCAAAAGCAGAAATATTTAATAAATAATAAACATTGCAGAATAAAGGATAATATTCCTTAGAAAATGAAAACATAAAAGTAGCAAACTAACCTCAAGAACACCCCGCAATACTTTGGCAGGGAAGTCAAGGTTTTGCGAGCTTGGGATGCCTTCATACTCTTTGTATTTTGATTCCAGCTGATAATACCATGAGAAACAAATGAATACAAGAACTAAAACCATAAACTTCAAAAGACAGGGATAAAAAACCGTCTCAAGTTACCTCAAATCTGAGATCTTTAGGAAGGCGCGTAGCCAAAACAGATATACACTCTTGCCATTGAAGGAAAGGAAGCTCCGGATTGTCAAGACAACTCAGCAAGTTTTGCACGACCTGAATTTAAGAACACGATAATGACAATGACTTTTGAAGAGTGTATGGACAAAACATACGTCACACTTTCAAATACTAAAACCAGCTCAGTCAAGTTCAATAGCTCATTGTCTCAAAAAAAGTTGAAAATTTGGTCCCCAAAGAAGGGGGACAAAACTCGTCCAAAAATATCCAAAATGAACTCATCCAAAAATATCCAAAATGATGTTTAGGAAACTAAACCAAAAGAACCCACATTTTGATTCTTAGCAGGCAAATCACATAACAAATTAACAAACTTACTGCATTAATATTATGCTCATAGCCCGCAAGTATCATTCGGGCAGCATTCAAACTGGCGGCACACCTCTGATGTACTTTACCAGAAATAGCAGTCGGTGGGCCCAGCAAGGGAAAACTACCATGGAAAGGTTCCGCCTTCCTTACAGCCGATGGGTCATCTAATTCAAGGCTCGCTATAAGCTCACCGGCCTACACAAGATAAGGGACTATTGGTCACTGCCAAGCAAAGATATAGCATTTTCATTACGAAAATTTACCTCTGGTTTCCTGAAATTGTACCACAGGAAAAGGGAAAAAAGGAAGACTATGGAATATTAGAAGTTCCTGATATATAACTATTTCATTTAAGAAGGTGAAATTTTGTATTATCACCTGCATAGGTTGACCTTCAGACAACTTAAATTGAATAATGCCAGCAGCAGGTGAAAGAAGAGGCATACACATCTTCATTACTTCCACCTCTGCATAAGGCATGTCGGCATCTACGTGACTACCATCACCGACCAAGTACCTCAATAGCTTGCACGGGGTCTCAGCCACTAGCTTGGACGGATCGTGGTCATTCTGTATAGAAGTACATAAAATGAGTATGTACTAAAAGCCAAAAAACATATTAAAAGAGCAACTGAGAAGAGAATTGAAGCATTACCTGAAGCAAGCAAGTCCTTCCGTCAATAAGAAGGCGAGTACCTGCAGCTTCTTCCTCTGCGTATATAACATGACTGTTCCCATTCAACTGTAACAAAATAATGGAAATCGGTTTTCTCAGTGTACGTTGCAAGTTAATAAGTATTTTGCATAATAAATTCAAGGTAAATTTGAGTACAAGTCAATAATAAACATGAACTTTAGTACTCCTCACACAACAAAAACATTACATTTAATGGTCAAGAAAATGGAAACTTGCCTGCATCAGTAGACCTCCATCACGTAGTGTATGTATCTCTGCCTCAATCTCCGAATCGTTCATTCTCAACCTGTAGCTTCCTGGTCCTCCCCTCACCATGTCGATCTAAAAAAACCATCTCCCAAAGTTTAGTGATTTTTCTATACAACAGACAGAAATTTAGAAACCAAAACTTTATTGTAGAATCAAGTAGCTTAGTAAATGTTTGGAAACAAACCGTGTATTTGCTTCCTTCAATGTTCAAAGAAACTTTGGAGTTGACGAGTGATATATGCTGCAATGGGGCATTTCAGTTGAAAACTTAAATTTCATGAAAAATAAAACAAAAAGAAATCATATTATCTGATACTAAAGAGTAAATAGATTAATAAGGTACCTTTGGAGGAATTTGGCCTTTCTCTAGATAACCTATGTACTCCGAAACCATTGCTGCACTGCTAGCAGACGCTTTCTGTGAATAACAAGTTGTGTAAAGAGAAATACTTAATTTTACAATTGTAGCAACGGAAACGTTAAACAGTGAAAATCGCCCCCCCCCAAAAAAAACAAAAAAAAAAATTTTGCCCATTATATAAAAGCGTAAATTACAATTTACCCCTTAGGATTTTCCATAATTTTAATGTACCCCGACGTATTAGCAAATACAGATTACCCATTTAATTCTGGTCAACGTTACAACTCGCCCCCAAAACTTTCAGTGCAAAGTGAAAGCCCACACTTACTTCAAAAATGAAAGTGAAAATCCGAGGATACCCTTCTCATGTGCTTTGTCTTAAGTAAAATGACCTATTTTCCCTCGTACAAATTACTAAACTCTAACTCTTACTTTATAATTACGGGTTAAAAAGAATGACAAAGACTAAAATTCCTTCTCTGTACCTTTGTGCGAGCCCCACAACCAACACAATCCCTTCTCATTTGTCATCTTTCTCTACAAGTGGAGAGAGAGGTGATGGTTTGGGACGAATGATCTCTCTCTAGCTATAGATTATTTACTATTTGTGCGTAATTTGGTATGGCTTAGGATCGTGATGTCTAATTCTGTGACTGCAGTAGTTTTGGTTGGTCACTGGTTTTATGGTTTTTTGAAAGACTCAGGAAAAAAAATTCAAATTGCCAAAAAAAAAAAAACCACAAACAAAAAAGAGATTCTTTTTAAGTTTCTCTTCCAAAATCACCTATAAGTGTGAACTAGTTTTGAAACTGATTGAGACGAAGGATATAAACTTTTCTGTCGATTAATCTATTGGTCATCACTATAGGTAGGGTCTGGGTGTTTAAAATTCAGATGGGAGTGAAAGAGGTTGGCATGGCAATAATAATAGGGTATCTAAAAGGGTGGAATAGTCCTTTAAAACCTATTGGGAATTGGATACATTTCATGAAATTACATCAAACCTCCAGGGGCAAAGTGTAATTTATCCAAAAGAGAAATAGAGAGAGAGAGAGAGATAGAATAGATATAGCGCAAAGCAGAAGCAGACCATTTCCTCTTCCAAAAACAAATCCCCCTCCCTTTCTTTATCTCCCTCCAATTATCTAAAAGTGAAAATTCGCTGGCATATTATTATTCAGTATATAGACTTATTTAATAATAATAATAATAATAATAATAATTGATGCGATAATATTGGAAAATATTCCATAAAGTAGCAGAGTATAGATGCCCAAATGCAAGCTTTGCGGGGAATAATAATACACATTAAATGGAAATGCTGAACACCCCATATTTATTTATTTTGGGTAATAATCCACCCCGTATTTAGTTTAATATTCCATTGGTTACGTTGAAAAGATATTCCACATACTTTTTATCTACAACATAATTAACGACATATACCCATAATTCTTAACCAAATTAAACTCATTGCTTTACAACACTTTTCTGAATGATCATTTTCGTTTGCATCAATCGTGTTCTTCTTTTCTTCGGATGAGATAGCTCACTTTATTTACGGGTGAGGGTTTGTTTGTTTGCAATTTTAAGTAAAAGATTTGGCCTTTTTTTATTATAGAAAAAATGGGATGCATCGTGTTTAAATCAATTAGTTTTTTAGGACAAATAGATAAACAGTAGAAAAAGTTCAGCCAAAAAAAAAAAAAAATAGCTTAAATGTTACAACCGAATAAACTCAAAATTAATTTTACTTCCGTTATAATAAAGTTGGGAGCATTTTACATTATAAATAATTTAGAATGTCTATAATTAAAAAATAATAATGTTTTTAAGTGTGATGCATGAACCCACTGAAGAATATTTAAGGAGGCCCATTTTTAGTTGGGCCTATCCTACTTTGCAGCTCAATTCACGAATGAGGTGGCCCAACATTTATTGTTCTATAGTTTTATTTTTTTTATTTTTTTCTATAGGTACATAGGCATTTTTTACTAATTTTCTTTTCAATACACCATTCCTCCCATAAATATAGACTTATTTATTTTTTTACTTAGATTAAAAAGTTACATTTAATGGGAGATAGAAAAATTAATTTTACCACTACTCTTCCATAAATATATTCCATTGCACTCTATTAATGTTTCTTATATTGTAAAAAGTTGTTGTTCATAAAAAAAAATCACCATATTAAATAAGAGTATTATATGAAATATTTTTTTGCATATTTTTCTTAAAAAATAAATAGATATATATATTAGGACGTATGAAAAAAGAAAGTGATGAGATGGAGCTAAGTCACTAGAATGCAGAGTGAAAGTAGGAGCGTGAGAGTGTTAAATTTTGAAAGAACTGAATTTGAGAGCGTCTTGAGAGTGTCTGATTTTTTTTAAATTTAATATTTATTTATATGAATAAAACTATTTATAAATTATATATATGAAAATTTAAATATTTAAGGTGATGTTAAAAAGTTAATTATAAACACGTATACTTAATATAATACATATACATATACTCAGCAAAA
>MKEJ01104448.1:0-16225 GCA_001753735.1 Embelia ribes
AGTATATCAACTAAATTCACATAAGTTGTATTTTCTAGTACATTCATACCTTGACATGAATTTGCAACAAATTTCCATTCACCATTAGCATTTATCCACTCTTCATCATATTGAATAATAACTGATACGTTATCGTCAGTTGCACAAAAATGTTGGAAAGAATGCATAAAATGTGAAGAAAATTGAAAACAAAATTATAAAATGTGAAGAAAATTGAAGAACGTGCAGCACTTGAAAAACTTGTGAAAATTTTGAAGAACGTAATGAACTCGTGAAGAAATTGACGAACTTGAAGAACGTGAATAACTTAAGAAGAACTGTTCGTCAAAATTCTTCATTATTTCTTCAACATTTCTTCTCACCTCTTCAACTTTAATCTTGAATAACAGTTCACGATTAATAGTTTAACTTCATAAATCACAATGTATAACATAAAATATACATTTAATATAAATACAATCACATACTCATTGTTGAACTGGAGTGGAGAAATGCAGTTTCCACTATGGCATAAAGAGAAAGAGAGGGAGAACGCATAAGGAAATTTTCAAATAATTATCGTCTTCATCATCCTCTGTAAAGATAGAAAAAGAGATAGCACACAGATCCGAATGTAAAATATGGAAAAATTAAAAAAAAAAAGTAAAAGGCATTTCAAATTTTTCACAATAAAAAAATATTATTTTTATAAAAAATATTAAACTTGAGTTAATCATATAAATACACCTATTGGTGGAGTCATTTTAATCAAACTTCCCCCCATTGATAATAGAGATAGGTTTCTATTTGTCATTTCAAGAAACCTATCTAAAAGTAGAGCACATCACCAGTCCCATAATTATTTATTCAAATCTAAAAGTAGCACATCACCAGCCCCTATGTGGGGCATACAATAAGACCAATGCAGAGTTTGTCCCTCTCACATCATTTGTCTGCCGATTTGATCTCTGTCTTTCTTGCAGATGTGAAAAAGTGCCGGTCATTAAATTTGTACACTTGGGATTTATTTGTAATTAGTATTATTAGCTACCCTTGAGATTAAACTAATTACAGGTAAAACTCCATTTAAATTTCAATAAATCGTTAATATTTTAAAAATAAAGATAAAGTATACTTGGAAAATATTTTGTTAACTATCTTATGGAAATTTGAATAGAAATTTATGTTAACTGCATGTTTAGATAATCTTATTATTTACATAAAGTCTAGAGTTTTATGGATTAATATTATTTTTATATTCAAATCAATAAAAATATTCTATGAAAAAAAAATTAATTATTTATTTTTATTCTCTACGCCTATTTAATTATCTACACTCATTTATGATAAAATTTTAATTTTAGAACTTTGGGTATTGTTTTTGTACTTATTAGTAAAGAGGATAAGATTAAAAAATATTTCCAAGAGATACAAGTCTATATTTTCAAGGTAAAAGGTAAAATAGCCAAAATAATTCATAACTAAAACAAGAGTTAACAGATGTACTCTTAAACTATTGAAATATTAGGAATCTAACGATCGACCTTAAAAGATTTTGGTATCAGGGATGATCATCGATAATCACCAATCTTCATTTTCCAAGATTATGATTACCAAATATCAGGGACAGAGTTATCATAATTTAAAAAAATCACTAGCTATTTTATATTTTAGTATAAATTTTTTTATGTAATTTTAATTCCTTCTATAAATATTTTATAAGTCTTAATTATAACAACTATGTTATATCTTAAATTAATTTTATATTAAAATGGATAGTATTAAAAAAAAATTATATGATATTTAATTATTTTAAAAGTTGCTAGGGTATTTAACCCTAATTTTTGGCTCTATCCATTCCAAAGATATAACCATCTTTCTACGCTTGATGTATAAATTTAAATTTTTTTAATAAAAATAAGAAAATTTAAAAGAAAATACTTGGCAATTCCAAAACAATTTGAGACAAAAATTATTCAAGTTTCCAATACTGAGTTTTTCGTTCACTAGTGATTATGAGAAACACTTCTTTTTCTATGTTTTTATTTTTAGAAATTAGTTGAAAAATAAATTTGTCACATTCTTCAAATACTAATTTAATTTAACTTTTAGAATTTATTTGTGAATATTAAGATAACAGGCGCTTTTATAATAGAATTTAAAAGAACTTTTGAGAATGGATTTTGAAATCACCAAAATTACCAAACTCAGCAAGCACGTACTGCATGTTTCTAAGTTAAGAGTAATTACTATTATGGAAAAAATATTTATGCACCAACAATCATGTTTCTAAGTTGTACAGGTATATGTGGAGTTATATCCAGTACATTGATGATTGATGATATTTTTAGTAAAATATTAATGTGTAGAAATTTATCACATAAATATTTATAGAATTTTTGTGCTCTCATATTGCAGTAATAAATTTTGAAACACTATCTAATGAACAAAACACATGTATTAGTGCTTTTTTACTTTTAGATAGATTCAAATGCAACATATATAAGCATTAAATGTGAGAAGACAAATGGGAGACTAAGGAGTTAGAAATGGCAGAGAAAATACGGAAATGTCTCTATACGGTGAAAGAGCAGAAAGAAAATACGGAAATGACTTTTCCTTTTGTCTGTCCAATTTCCACCAGCTAAAATACTTTCCATTTCCATTTTTGGGATTGTTTAGTTGAGTTCAAGTTTTTTTTTTCTTTTTTAAATCTGATGGTTAAATTGGAACCCATTTGATCTTACAATTTTTAAGTCAGACTTATTTATTATTTTAGGCTAAAAACCTAGCTAAAAATTTTATACTTGATTTGTCATGCTTTTTTTTTATTCTTAGAAAAAATAGAAATTTTACTAAAAGCTCAAACTATACATCCACAATGTTATAATTAAGTTGTAGACAATGAGCTTTGTCCTTGTTGATCTTCAAAAATTACAACATTTTTACATAAACACGATATTGTGTGGGGAATTGATGGGAAAAGCTTGGCCCTAGCCCCTAACAGGTCCAAAAAGTAAGTACTGTATATAATTGAGGTTTCATTTTCTATATAATTCATCTACGTATAAAAAAAATATGATAATTTTGCTTTAAAATATAATAATTTACTTTATACAATATAGTAATGATATTAACTTTAATATTTTCAATTGAAATAAATATTACATTCAACATATTACAGTTTTTTTTATAAGAAATAATGTTATATAATATGTTAGTTTTGAAAAAAAGAATTCAATACAATATCGTTATTATATTATAGAAATAAAATTATTATATTTTGACACAAAATTAATATTTTTTTTAAAATGGGTTAATATTTCTTTGTTACAAAACTTGTACCAAATTGAAAATCATATATTGAAGGCTTGTTTAGTTACAGCTTAATAAGATCATGCTTCTCAACATTTTTAAGTTGTAGCTGCTTAGCTTATAAATTTATTTTATTTATTATTTTGGTCTAAATAAGTTGAGTGTATTAATTTTTTATTTAAAAATTTATTTATTTATTTAAAAATTATAAACAAATAAAACCTTGATAACGCAATGAGTAGGGGAGCGGAATCGTGCATTTATTGGCCAAAAAGCTACTAGAGTGGGGGGGTTTTGGACATCGTGAGTTATATAATACTAGTAGTTGAAAAGGAAAAAAACGTGAATGACACTCTTAAAAATGAAAATAATGCAAGAGTATGGTATTAATTTTTAATTACAAAAATAAAATTTATAATAAAAATTTGGATGACAATTTCATAATTTCATCAAAACATGAAAACTTCTGTAAAGAAAATTTTGGTAAATGAGCGGAAACAAATTTATTGTATTGAGAGCAAATTCAATTAAATATTCACTACCCTGCATATAACACACGCAATATATTCGTGAAAAGATTTTATACACAGAGAGAGAGAGACAAAACGCATCGATTTATGTGCAGTAATTCTATAAGAGATGCAATTTCAGTGATTAATTATTAATGGGAGTTGTCGGTTCACCTTCAGTTCCGGTTCCATTTAATTTCGGTTTTTGCTCCGGTTCCGTATTGGAAAGAATTGATATTCAGGTTTGGTTCCAACACAATTTCGAACCGGAACAAAAATCATTGTCGTAATATTATAATTTTGAGTTTAACTCGCAAAGCATGCATCCACAAAAATATCAAATTATTCAAGATAAAGATGCATGTTTTAAGTGTATAAAATAATTAAAATTATTTCTACACACATTATTCATTCAAAAATATAAAGTATATTACTTGTAACAAAAATAAATTATAATAAGAATATTAAATATATTATGCATCTTCTGAACCGAACCCAATCGAATCCAAATCCAACACTACTTGAGAAAAGGCATAACGTAGAAACCATAGGTACGCCAAACGATTTTCGCCTCTGGTTCCAAAATTCATTCACAGAAGGCTGGCTGCTTCAAATGCCAAATGGTCGAACATTGAAAGAATAACAAATCTATTGTTTCGATTAACACTTCCAATGGTTCCTTTCAAATGTCCTCTTGTTAGAAAAAATGTTTAGCTGTAGCATAATATTAAATATTTTAAAATCTAACTATTTTTGTAGTCACAATTTAATTATGAGTTTTTCTTTTTTTTTTTCCATCTTTCCTTAAATATCTTTAGCAAAACAGTCGGAAGATATGAAACCCAGCGAAAACATTTTCTCCGATGTAGATCTTACAATTGCCGAAGTGAAAAACAGAATCAGAAAACTTCACGAAAAATGAAAACGAAAAACGCATTCCCAAAGCATAAAAAAAATACAAATATAAATTAAAATCTTTTCGAATACAATTATATACATACAAAATAAATAATTTTTTAATTTAATACTTAGATTTGTAAATATAATAATACTTATATTTTTACATTAAAATTCAATACTTGATATCAGCAAGATGATTAATTAATTAAAATAACAAAAGTAAAACTACACTTGATCATAAACATGCTAAAAAATTAATTTTCATAATATAATTATTAATTTCAAATTATTATTATTTTCTAAAAAGATAATAACCAATAAATTCCAATTAAATTTTTTTTATCATTTTTCCAATCGTTTCCTATCCAACCTTTTCCTTTGATTTTATAAACTCATCTCCAATCATTTCCGAATTATTTTCCATACACTTCTCCATAAGAATCATCATCTTTTCTTACCTGAACTGAAAAAACATTTCCGAAAAAATATAATTCTCACTCAAAACCCACGTTTCAAATAACTATGCAACATCTCCTTGGTTAAACAAAATAATTTCCAACATGTATCGCTATAAAAGTGATAATTAGGTTAAAATAACAATGCTTACAAACGTACAATTACAATGTTTCATATCTCGCATAGACAGTTTTATTTATAATTTTTCATCAAAAATAATTTCAATAATAATTAGTGATATTATGAAATAGGCACAAAAAATTGCAGAACAAGAAAATGAGCCAAAAAAAGCAAACCACGACATCGATAACAAAGGCATGAATGATATACTTGGAAACATACAATCATAATACTCATACCTATAGTTACGATTAACTTAGCCCTAAATCCCATGTTTCCAATTCACCCCAAGATTTGTTTTCAAATCATGAAGGGGGATAATGAAAACACTGGAAACAATACACAACATGCACACACTAGTACAATTCCACGTCCTAATCCTAGAACTACAACTAGGGTTTATTCGAGGCAATTAACCTAACACCATATCCGATGTACATCTTATAAGGTTCTCTCCCATCAGTAGGATCCCAAATGCCTGCCGATCGTGGTTGGGAGCGAGAAGCTGGCGATACCGTCTCGTGGAGGCGATAGGATCACCGGCAAATAGTCTGCAGTAGAGCACCGGAAAAGCGTGGAGCAAAAACGCTTTAGCAAACTATCTTTACCCTGTGGATTTTCAAAATGCAAAAAGTTCATATACACAAATTTAAAAGCCCGTCATAATACCTAAAATATGATGTGCTATAGTTTTTATATTGCGACATAATTCTCAATAATAGAATTTGATGCATTTAGGCACTCTAATAATATATGGCAAATCCTACCCATGTGAGTTGCATAAATAAATACTCGATCTTTATATTTACAACTCATCAATTAAACAAAGAAGTTTTTTGCAAGGAAGTTGCGACCAAAGAATGTGGGTGGGAGGAAAAGAACAAGAAAACGTGAAAAAGTCGTTTACTTTGGAAATATCTAATTATATCCAACAATAAAAAGAATTAACAAATTAGGATAAACCAAATAGGAAATCAGACCTATTTTTTAGGAACGAAGAGAGAAATATTATTTAACTGTACAATATGCATTATTATTTACTGAGGACATTTCATAGATAGAATTAAAATAACTGAAACTTGTACCGTAAAATAGAGATAGAGACGAATTTGGTGTTGCACAAAAAACTGGTAATCAGCTAATGCCCTATAGAATGTTAACCTAAAGATGAATGTCATAATGCATCTTGAGATTTGGCAACACCTCAATTCAACAAATTGAGCATAATTAAATGTCCAAATTTCAAAACTAGGATACCAGATGTAAACTGCTTGAAATAATTTCCAATATCGCAAAAAAATATAGGAAAGAGGAGGGTATACCTGAATCCTTGCCCAAGTAACATGGCAAATTTTCTTGGACTCAAAGCAAAAGCCATGGTTGTTTTCAACAACGCCCCACTTGTACTCGTCCAACGTCTCCTTGATCCATTGAGCAGCAGCAGTACTTGTGAAGTTGACGAATGCATATCCCAAATTGTATCCGCTCCTAAAAAGTAAGGCAAAACAAATCACCACTACAAACTAAGGACATGGAGATGGTCCAGGACAATGATAGAAGAATGATGACAAAGGCAAAGTAAATCATGTACAAAACTGTATAAACGATCATATGGTTACGTATCTAAGTGGGAAATAGAATTAGCGAACTGGAATTGTACAGTTTACGATACATTATTGTAGGCATTGTTCACGAGTGAAAAAGAGTTAAGTTACCTAAAATCGATGGGCAAGTACAAAAAATCGTACTCGCAGTGAAATGTGCGAAGATATTGGGAGTTGTGGTTGTAGCAAAGCTTGTCCAGAAATTCCAACATCATCTGCCTACTGCTCATCATCACCATCATCCAAAAAATTAGAAGCCCAATTCAAAGTAGGAAACAAAACCAAATCTTAAAATGGAATGACTAGCAAATGCTCCAAATGCACAAGAACATTCACACATTAATTCAAGGATAAAAATTTAGTCAGTATTTATCTAAACTCCACTACATGAAATAGATTTATAATTATCACCGAAAAAAGCATAAAGCAATTTAAAACAATAAAAACATAAAAACTGGTCAGAAAAACAAAATTTAAGCAATTTAAAATAAAGACATCAAAACTAAGGAATTATAACCTGCAATTGCTTGGATATGTACCATATTAAACAAAATATTTAAATATTATATTAATTCTCAAGAGTATAAATTAGTACTACGAGGCCACACATGTCCATGCTTAAAATTCCGATAAATAAAAAAATGAAATTTTTATTTTTATTAATAAAATTAATCAAAATAATTTTAATTTTTTCTATTATTATATATTAACATGCAATATTTTGTTAAACAATACTCCCTCCTTTCCTTTTTAATTATCACTCCATTTTAGAGAATAGTAACGAGATAATCATTAATTGTCTCAATTGTAGATGAAAAAAACAATATTATAAAACCCTTCATTAAATACTCAAAGCTTATCACTACAACTCATTACCATTGGTAGAATTAGAAAAAAATAATTAATATTTTATTAACTTGCATAATGAAAACTTAAAAAAAAAATGCAAAAAATACCAAAGTGACAACAAAAAAGAAATGGAGGGAGTAAGTTTATAAATCAATTGCTAATAACTTGTCCCTTTGCAAGTCACTAAAATATTTATACACAACCATTAATTTCCGATTCATAGCAAGTCATTCAATAATTTTTCGTCTTTACAATGACCATCCTAAATTTGGCTGGCAACAGAAAGTGACACAAATCTCATTTGCGCACTAATATATACAACGGAAAAATAAACAGCAGAAATTATCCACCCATTATGTACCAATATTGAAATACACTGAACATTTACAATGATATATTTATATACAATGGAAAAATAAACAGCAGAAATTATCCAGCCATTATGTACTAATATTGAAATACACTGAACATTTACAATGATACACTTATATAATAAACATTTCCTTTTAAGAGGTTTTCAAGTTAATTTTCAAGTACTCTTTAAGAAAATTCACAGCACACTTCTCTAGTTTTAGTTTATTTTTTCAAAAATGAAATGGTAGGTACAAGAAATGTGCCACAGGAGTAATTCTATTTTCATAAATTTCTCGAGACCTGACGATAAATTTCTAATTCGAAATATATATACTCATAATTTTTCAGTAAAAAAAGAAAATTACTACTCTACTAAAACTATAAAACCCTAGTTATCATTAGGTCAAATAGAATTTTACTTTCCAATGTCATATTTGATTATTCTGGTAATTTTAATGAAACTTTCAAGAAAAATCAGAGAGAGCAATTTCTACAACATAAATTTGTAGTAACAGAAGTAGATTTGAAAATTGAGAGGGGGAGCCGATAATGAAAACCCGCTCACTCTCTCTCTACACTAGACAACACATATACATATAGATAGAAGTAGAGAGATAGAGATAGAGAGAGACAAAGGAGAGGGTAAACTGACCTAAACTGATTTGGAATGTTTTTTAACATCACCGTCTCCCCCACTCCCTGGACACGTGTCTCGCCGGAGTTCCCACCTTTCACAACCCACCGGCGGCGGCGACCACCCTTCAATCCGTTCCGCAGCAGCCTACGTGGTGTAAACGCGGGATGAGCAGGTGGCTGAAGGAGCTCCGGTGGGTGGATGAAGTAGCAGAAGTTGAAGGTTGGGATGAAAGTGTATTGGTAGTAGTAGTGAGGAGTGCAGTCCACGACGGCCGCCGGTGGTGGGTAAGGAGGCCACGGCGGAGCGTTTGGGTTCAACCGAGTCGGAATATCATAGGCCATTGGAAACTAATAATAATAATATTAATAATAATCTTTTCCGTGTAAACTATATGCATACATAAATACTTGTGGGTACTGTACATAGTCACGATGCTTTTACTTAGTGTCAATCAATATTGGGCCCCTTTGTTGCATTTTTAAAATACTGATATATATTTTTCTTTTTGACGTGGAAAAATATATTTTTAGGTAATTTTTATGCATGTTATATGTTTATTTGGTACATATATATTTTAAAATAAATATACTTTTTATTATCAAAAATTATGAAAATTAATTAGTAAAAGAGTAAAGTATAAGAAAAATATATTTTTTTGGTAAAAATAACAAAATTTTTATTTCTGCAGAAACATATTTTTGATACTTTTAAGTAAAAAATATTTTATTATATTTTAAATTTTTTTTGGAAATTTCAGTATTTTAATTTTAGATAGGGCAAATAAACAATATTTTTACTTTCTAGTAATACGTACATAAATAATTTACTTTTGCAGTGAACCAAGCACACCCATTATGGAGTATGATTATAAAAATTAGTTTTCAAATTATTATAAATTAAAAAAACTAAAACTTTAATAATATACAAAACATTTTGTGGAATGTATATTTTTAATTTTTTTTTTAATTTTTTTTTATTTTTTGAATATAAAAATAAATCACTATTATCATATATTATAATTTTTATGAAATATTTATTTAGTTGGATTCATCAAGATAGAAAAATTAAGTAACAAATACAAAATTGAGAATATAAAATTTAAGTACATTTGTTATTTAAATATCTTTCATTTTTACATCTCAACTAAAGTTTGAAAAATTAAAAATCTAGAATAATAAGTTTTTTGAATTATTTTTCTACAAAAACTAAGTTTTTAAAAGTTGAATATAACAAACAAATCAGTTTTCATCTTTACAAAATAGGCAATTAATTAGTAATCAGTTAACAGTTTAAAGTTTTTTTTATAAAATATAGTTTAATTTATCTTAAAATCTTGAAAGACAAATGTTGCTCCATTCATCCCTATTTGACAGTCATTTTTTTATTTTGTTCGTTCCTAATTACTATATCCATTTTGAGTGCTTAAAATTATAATTATTATTATTAGGATGAAAAAGTATTTTATATTAATAAAAGAAATTGTTTCTTAAATCAAAAACTGAAAATTAAAAATTATGTGGACGGTGGCATGGCTAAGATTGAGGATTGCCCCATCAATACAAAAATTTTATTTCTTGCAATATATAAAAATTATTGTATTCTTAGAATAAATTATTATATTTTAAGAATAATTTATTATAATTTTTTATATTAAAATTAATTATAATAAATTATTTTCTATTTATAATAATTATTTTTAAATTATAATAATTTTATAAAAAAAAATAGTGTACGGTATAAGAAAAATTTTTCATACATTTAGAGCAAATCCAAAATTGTGATCTTTTGGTAATGATGAGCATGGGGAAATGAATAAACTCATTTAATGCCCGCCACTTTCCATCCTCGAAGAAAGAAAAACAACATCAAATCGGCAAGCAATGATGCGATGGGTACAAACTCTGCAGTAGGGGGCTTGCATAGGGGGCTGCTGATGTGCTACTTTTAGATTTTACTTGGAGGGTCTTCCAAGGCAGATAATCATGGGACAAGGAAAGTGGGAAAGTGGATATCAAAATAAAAAAAATAAATTAATGGAAATAGGGAATTACTTTTGTACTATTTATATAGAATTTAAAAATAAAAATTTTGAAAATATTTTTATATTTATATATAAGTTAAATTTTATTTTTATAGCCATAAAATGTACCTCAAAGTGATATCATTTTTGATAGTGTTAAAAATTTTAACCCTAAATTTATATTTTATACCATATTAAAATAATAATAATAATAATTGATGTGCAATTATGTATACGACCTACTATGTTTTGAAAATATGAACGATCATTAAACTAATATCCTGCAATTTGGCATATTACACAAGGCTAGTACAATAAAGCATTACGATCTATTGAGTACATGAATACAATATTCAAGTATTGGTCAAAAACTTCACAGTTGCGCATGCTATTAACTTAGCTAATAAAATATTCATTAAATTTCCAAATTTCCTTTTTTTTTTTTGGCAGAAAGTGAAACTACTCATACGCGAGAGGAAAATTTCAATTTGAGACCTAGCAACTCATTTTTTTTTTCTATTAACCTTCTTTTTTTTACTTGAACACAAACTGAAAAGGAATTAAATTCTTAGCAATCCGTTTGAGACGGATACCAAGAATTCTTAGCAATCCGTTTGAAAAAGAATTCCCAGGCAACAGTATCAAAAACTTATTCGCTTCCTTAAATTGCACGGAAGGATACCTAGCAAATATACTAGGGATAATCATAGTTTTACCGTTAAGATACCGGATTTATCGTACCAATGAACTCCTACTAATCTAGGAAAAAATAAGATTCAATCCTTTTAAATAGCTTCAATTCAAGTAATTATTTACAGTATTATCACTACTTCTAAAACAGGGTTTTCATAGAATTCGGAAAATCTAAATTCTAAGCTAAATAAGAAAGATAAAATTAATAAATAAATGCGACATGCCCCTTGGTATTATCCATTATAGTATCAAACATTAAATTATATGTATTAAATGCCGTATATAATCCCATATAATGAACTCACTCCGTAAATTATTTATTAACTTACTAGTGCGTTAAATCTGGTTTAATTCAATTTAGAGTATTATCGAGCCATAGTTAGATACAGTAATTACATCTAAGCGATTCCTAAGCCGACTAAACAGATTAAATAATCCTATAATTAATAAAATAGATAGCTTTCAACTTCATCTCCATAAAAACTTAGTTTTCTAACTAACTCAATAGGATTGTCAATACGAGATAGCCATTAGGCCCAATATAGCTTTGAAAAATATAAATTTTATTCCAACATGACAATTTTATGAAAAATCTAATGTGAACTCTCTACTAATTTACTCCGATTTATTTTATAAAACTTGTTCGTCAAATAGAGATTATTTCAATTTAGTAATTCAATATATAAATTTAATACCTCCATCAAACACCTCCATCATACCAGGGGCAAGTATAAAATTTAGCTACTCATGATTAAATCAATGAAAACACTAACTCTAATTGAAAGTAAGGCGAAAAAAATATGATTAATTATAAAAACTTGCAATAACAATAATAAAGAATAATTACAAAGATGAACAAGCAATTAAAACAATACTTTAATTTTAAACAGGCAAGAAACAATTAAAAGAACAAAAAAAATAAGTTTATTAATCAATAAAAAAAAAGTAGAACAATCTCACATCGTTGTAAAAGAAGAAAATAACAATTCACAAAGTTGTCACGACCTCCTCAATTTCCCTCTTCAAAATCTCCAAAGGTGGATAGAAAGAAAAAGAAAGGAAAAAAAAACTAAACTAATGAATTGTGTTGAGAGTGAAAATTTCGAGGTTAGGGTTATAAGCCTCCACAAAAGATTATGATTAAATCTGAACCATTAAATCTATTACACATCATATTTTTGGAATAAAATAATATATATAAAGTGGACCCAAAGCTAATATGTGAAAAACTCAAATTTTCGGAATTTAATATTTTGGTTTGGACCAAATAGTGATTCGTCCTAACGAACTGGTTCACACCCTTTCACAAAAAAAATTCACAACTTGCACTAGAAAATTTGGAATTGAGTATCGTTTGAACCGTTAGAAAAATAATTGAATGAGTTTTCTAACCATACCTAATTTGATAGGAAAACGTATTCCAAAATTTCCCAGTAATTCATTGAACCTCAGGTTTTTGGCATACGATACACTTTCAACGAATGGGTGATCAAATTGCTCGCGCAAGACTTCTCAAAACTCATTATTTTAACGTCTAATGCTCCAAATCATCATCCAAACATAAGCATTTTCCTCATAACTTCTAAAGCATCCCAATTGGAATTTAAATCATCTTATTTTATGCCACAATCCTGCAAATAATATGCAAATACATAATACCGAAATATAATAAGTTTGATATGCTAAATGCAAGATAAATGACCTAAAGTATATGAAATAACCACTTGTTATACACACTTTCGGAGCCCAATCATTAGTAATACCCCAATCTTCCTTAATTCATAAACTGATAGCGGTAGGAAAGTTTCTGATGGATGGATTGGATTTACTAGAAAAATTAATCGTATACCTCACCCAAAAGGTGGAGAAAAAAAAAGCAATTTGTAAGATTTATAGTATTGAGTTGAATGGTAGTAAATGGGATGACACTTCTCACTTACTTAAGTATTACCACACACACTTATTAACACAATCTAAAACTCAATCAGATGGACAAACTATCTTAAACATAAACTCTAGTACCGGTAAGCTTTGTGCTTTTTATTATGGTGTTGCCGTTGCACACCAGCAAATAGTGAGATATATGCAAATAGCTTATCAACCTATTGGATGTGTCGAAAGTTCTCATTTTGTAGACATGATTAGAAAAAGCTTCCAACATCGTTATGAACTCATATCTAGAAGTACTGTTAAACAAGATATTAGAGCAGATTATGCTAAAGGCAGGACTGGTTTATAGTTCATAGGTTCCATCTACAACAATCGCACTAGAACAATCTCAATGTGCATCATCATCTTCTAATCCGATTGAAGATGTTTGGCAATTTTTAGAAAATAAGCGAAGGCCGACTTATTGCGGTCAAGAAAATGAGTTGGACATCTACCTTGAGACCACATCGGAACAAATGGATAGCAAATGACGACTTATTTCTTTTTCTTCAAAGGTGCTAGAACACCTTGGGAGGTTGAAGGTGCGGATGGTCCAATTTGTTCTTTTAGATCCCTAGCGAGTTCGGTGACTTGAACAGCATTTCAAAACCAAATATTGCTTCTTATTTTGATATCCATTTGGTTGAGCGTGGACTCCCTAACAGGATTTCTATAATGTCCTAAAAATTCCTTATGATTTTTTTGTTTTTAATAAATGATAGTATTATACGAGTTCTAGTATAATTGTTTATTTCATTCATGGTATAGTTGTAGTAGGAGATTCGTTGTCGTGGTTTGTCGATTGGTGTTATAAGTTGTATGTTGTGCATATATATTTGTTACATAACATATATACATCATACTTACATTGGTCACAGACAGAAACTTACAAGAAAATACTACTAAAAGTATATGACTATTTTTTGTTAAAACTTTTTTTTTTTTTGGTGAGTTGATCATGGTCAACTGTGTCAAGCTGGTCTGTCTTTTCCATTTCTTTTTCTCATTTTTTTCGCTTACATGGTTGCCCCCTTAAGCATCATTTCCCCTAATTTGCTCACTTTACTTCCATGCACGAGTGTGAAATACACGAGTGTGAAAGAAAGAGAAAAAAGGAAAGTGGGTTCAAGTTTCGGGTTTATTTCATTTATCTTAGGCTATCGTACGTAGATAATACTTGTATATTTGGAATCTTCAGTGATAAAGCTATGTTTTGACATAAGTTTTATCTTCTCATTTGTTCGTTTACGATTTTTTGATTTTTGTATCGCATTGACCCAACAAAATAAAATTGTCAAAACTCTTTCTTATGTGTCATAGACTAATATTGTGTGTAGGTGCATGTTGATACAAAATGCGTAGCTAGATCAACTCAGAGGGTAAAGTAAGGTGTGATTTATGGGTTTTGTATATAGGGCTTCAATAGCATGTTTCGTGACTCGAAACATACGACTAGATTCTGAAATAATAATATAAGCTTGAGATTATGTGTGTGCTTGACATGTGTATCATGTCTTGGGTATCATGTTTGTTCTCGGGATTGAAATGTGAATTTCTTTCATTATTACTTTCAATGCAAAGCATAGAAAGCATATGAGGGTGTGGCATACATCTCATATTTATAAGTGTGGAATTTCATTGCATATGGTGTAGAAATTAAAATGGTGTGGAAGTTTGAAAATACTATTTCAAGAGTGGAATTGGAATTTGCATTGGTGTGTGAGAAATTAATGGTGTGAAGGTAAAACGTAGGTGTGAATGTGTAAATAAATGTGTGGTGATGGTGGCGTGAGTTTAAGTTTTTCTATTTCTTTTCAAGATAATGTATCGACTTTTACTAATAAAAAATCTATAATTTTCTAAGCGACCTGACAACTCTGAGTCGGGCCTATAATTCATGGCATTTACGAATTTTTGTGTTGTATACAGGAGTAGGCATGATGCAGTCTGCTATAAAAACTGGTGAAGATATTTGTCCCAATTTCATCATGAGTTGTAGTCAAGTGGTATTGGTGTGGGGTATGTGTGTATGGTCATGGTTTGGGGTGAGTTTGCATTGCATACTCACTCCATTCATGATGCACCATTGAGGCATATTTATTTTATTTTACATAGTTAATGGTGTATATCGTTTATATACATTTCAAAGTATTACATAGCATCTTGCTTATCATGTTAATGAGTAATCTAACTCGTATATTTTTCTTGTATATATTTTCTTCCTTAAATTGTGATGTAGGTGCGGAGGTGAGTTAGGAACATCCTCGAGCAATGTCTCAGAATAGATTTACTTTTGAAGTTGTGTTGGAATGTAGCCTCATTTTACTATGTTTATATTGTATTCGAATCTTAGACAATGTATATATCTATATTTATTTTTAGGACAAGTATTTAGCTTGAAATATGTTGTAAGTAACTTGGAAGGTTAGTAAGTTGTAGCTATTGTACATTTAGGTAAATGTTGGTTTATGGCAAGTTTTGTTTATATTTTAAAGTGTTGTATATGAGTTATGGAAGTTGGGATCGTGGCATTTTTCCTTATTTCTTTTCCTTTCTTTCAATTTTATTTATATTCTATTCTTTTTCTTTTTCTTTTAAATATCACGTCCCCGGGTTTATGGGAATTCGGGGAGTGACAATTCCTATCTAGTTCTGTTTTTTTTATATTTTATTTTGAGTTTTTTGTTATGGGTTTTGGAATTAGCATTCACAACTCCCCCAGGTCCAGGTGATTGGAAACGGGGGCGTGACACTACCACTTTGAACTACTTACACTGGTGACATGACGAAGAAGAAGACATGAACTTAGTGACTTTAGAGGTGAGTTCCATTCAATATTCCAGCAACCACTCTTGTAGAT
>MKEJ01104452.1:0-12378 GCA_001753735.1 Embelia ribes
GGGGTTAATAACAATGAATCTTTTTTCCCCCGCCCCCCTATTTTTGACCTTCCTTTTTTTCTTTTCTTTATCAATTTGAGATGTGTGCATCTGTTTAAAAAATTGATGGAAATATTTTTTATTGGCAGGAATTTGATGGGGTATATGGGCCAGCGTGGCACTGTGTAGTTGGTTCAAGTTTTGGATCATTTGTGACACATTCAGTTGGAGGGTTCATGTACTTCTCCATGGATCAAAAGATTTATATCCTCTTATTTAAAACCACTGTACAAAGAGCTGCAGGTTAGAACTCACAACCATACTTCATCATAGACAAATATGTAAGCTTTCTTTTTTCCGTTCATTGTTGTTATGAACTAAATTATCCAGATCTTATTATAGCTTATAAAGGAAATTATAACATTGTAACTATTTTCAACCCTTACAGTTTACCCTTACGGAACCTTGTGCACTGAACCATCTATCCGTCTATCTATATATATAACAGTTTACCCTTTTAGTGTTGGGAGAGTTCATTTGAGTTTAATCCCCAAAATATAGGATATGACGGCAGCTAGAATTCCACAAGTCACAACCAACTTCTTCTTCTTTTCTTTTTTCTTCTCCTCTCATTATATTTGACAATGATGATTTATCATTTTTTCGGTGATGATAATGAGAAACATGTTTATTAGCATCCGCTAATAATTGTGACTTGGGCTATTATTTTTCAGCCAGTGCATTGAATCTGCTAGTACGTCATCTTTTATTGAGTTTCATTTCAAAAACATGATTTATTGCCTATGTTTCTGAACCGTTATTAGGCCTTTAGTTGGCTTACAATTGCTTATAAGGCATAATAATGGGGAACAACTTTGGCAAATTTAGTGAAGAATTATTTGAATTTTAGGCCACATATTTTTTCGTTTCTATAAAACTTGGTAGTTCACAAACTTTAGTACCAAATTTCAACCCCGTGTCCCATCAGTCAGTTCATTTGAATTGAGAGTAATTGTTGCAATTCATTTTTTGGGATATCACCAAACCTGCTAGGTGAAAAATAAATGCAAACATACGGGAAGGTGGCAGACTACCTGGCAGTAGTGTTGAATGGTTTTTGTTCAATCCATTTTGATCATTGATTTTCAAATCAGCAGCTGAGATTAAATAATTTTTTTTATTTAATTATTTTTCAATAATTCATACATTTAATTTCAATTGCTGATTTTTAAATCAGCAATCCTGATGCACCGGGCAGGGGCTGCCCAACATATTATCAAATCACAACAACATAATGAAAAGACAATTTTCTGGCAGAAGTTGGATCCAGTTACCTGAAGGCTACTAGGTAGTTCTCCGTAGTGTGACCGACCAATCGAAATAAGCCCATGTTTTAGTGCAAGTTAGATCCTTCTCAGAGTGGTAGCTGAGGATTGCATACATACCCCAAATGAAGCACGGGCCTTCTAATAAAAAGTTCTGGTTCTCAAGTTGCGTGGCCTAACTTATTACAAAACTCAGCCACTAAGTGGCATCTGTCTACAGGATGTGGTGGGCTATGTAGGGGATGCAAGTTCTACCACAACCATTATGATTACCCTTTTAATGATAATGGTTGTTATTCTGGAACAACTTGGTGCAAGTTATTCTCACAATATGATTGTGCTTTAAGAAAGTACACTGTTTTCTCCACTCCTGTAAGCTTCACTGGTGAACAAAGATGAATGAGAATCCAAACTCCCCATCATCATCATCATCATCATCATCAATGGCGGTGGCGGTGGTGCAAAAGCCCTAGCAGTAGCAGTAGCAGCAGCAGCAGCTTAATCTCCACTCTTTCTCTTTCTTCTCTCTCTCTCTCTCGCTGCTCTGCTCTTCCCTCCTCCTCTGATTTACCCTCCAAACAGGTACTAAGACTAATTCTATATGCAAAATTGTTCGAACAATAGGCTTCTATGTTTGCTTGTTTGTGGAACAATGCAGGGGCGGACCCAAGGCATATAAGTATGAAATTTATGTTCTTGCGTAAATAGGCTAGCTAATATGAAAAAATTAAAGAAGAAAAAATGAAGAACACATGGAGATTGGTTGACCTAGTTCGTCAATGGGTGATGTCGGGCGGGGCGGAGCAAGAAGAGCTTTTTATTGTATGAGATAGGGTTGTGACTTTCAGAATGAGAATATTGATACTAGGGACGTAACCTCTAAATAAGTAAAAGACGTGAACTGTGGAAAATATCCCCAGCGTACGAGGGGGCTGAAACTGCCTAGGAATTTTTACAATGAAAATTTAACAGTAAAATTATTAATAAGAAATTTTACACTAAAAAAATTATGGACAGAATGTAGCCCCCTAGCAAACTCATAGGTCTGTTCTTGCGTGTGTGTAGGCGTGCATGAGTGGGTGGGCATTTTTAATGATGAATGTGAGGGGTAACCATAGTGAGATGGGGCCAACCACTCGTACCACACTTGTACCACGTCGCCTGGGTGAGGGAGGGGATCATCTATATACATAGACCTTGCTTGGTACAGCTACAAAAAGTATACTCATGGTGCTTTTTACTTAAAGCAAAATAATCATGTGGCTTGTTATGCTTCTAATGGCTTTGCCGTATTAGTATGTATTTATGTTGCCATTTTTGCAGAACCCTTTGAAACCTGGTTTGTATCTGGTAGGAACACCAATAGGGAATCTTGAAGATATTACTTTAAGGTACTCGGGTTATAATCAAACCCCAAGATCACCAGATTATTTCTTCCAAAATTCCTGACAAAACAAAAATTGCCTTTACTTAAAAAATTTGCACCGTACTTATTTCATTCATCCAATTATGCAGAGCTCTTCGCGTCTTAAAATCTGCCGATGTGATACTTTCTGAAGACACTAGGCATTCAGGGAAATTGCTTCAACACTACAATATCAGAACTCCTCTTGTAAGTTAAGTGTACCTTTTATTGGTACGTTTTTAAGTTTTTAACAATTGTTTATTGTTTATGTATTCGTTCTAAGTTGTTAACTTTAGGATTTCAGCTGAGTTATCATAAATTCAATGAGTCTCAAAGAGAAGCCACAGTGTTGAAGAGATTAAGAGAAGGTGAAATTGTTGCGCAGATCAGTGATGCAGGAACTCCAGGCATCAGTGATCCGGGAATGGATTTGGTGAGTGTTGTTTGATTCTTGATTGGCTTTTTTGTTCTTTTTCTTTTTTGGTTAGACCGATGGCAATTTATGAATCTAGCATGTTTGCTTGCACTCTATAACTTGAAATACAAACTAAGTGGGATCAAAAGGTGTCTCCTTTTTTCTTATCCTTTTTTCCCATTTGAAACGTTACATATGTGATGGCCAAGGCTAATTTTATTGTTCATATGATGGAAAATACATAGGCATGCTTTCATCTAAAATAGTAGTTTGAAATAGTTGTCATTGCGCATATGGTGCATAGTGAAAACACAACGAAATGTTGTGACCGCTATTTATATTCTAGTCCTTTTTGAATTGTGTCAGGAATCAGATGAAGTGAATCCTTCTCATATTCTCCCGTATAATGGATTTTAAAATTTTTATGTAGTTGTTACATGTTTAATATGCTCAGTAAAAATTTAAATTGGTGGTTGATGAAGAATGGCAAATATATTAAACTATTAACTATTACAGCAAAGTTTCTAAACTATTAATCCAATGGTATTCACACCCTTATACAGTCTATACCCATCAAATCCTAAGTTCCAAGGTTAGCCTTGGCTAGCATAGTAATCTTTATCTAAGCTGATAGACACCAACTTTTATCATGTTTGCCAGTAAAAAAGGTTTCATGTAATCATACCGAAACAAACATTATGCAATTACATTTTCTTTTGTGTGGACATGACCTCAGACTCATTACTTGAGAATGTAAGAATTTATCTCGCAGTTTGTATTACTTCGAGGCAATGATTGAACAAATTTTTTATTCAAGAAGTTAACTTCGGTTTCATATTGGAGAGAGTGGATTTAGACTCCGAATCTGGGTGCAGGTGAAGTTATGTGTGGATGAAAATATTCCCGTGATACCCATCCCTGGTCCTTCTGCTTTGGTAGCTGGCATTTCTGCCTCAGGTTTGGCTACGGAGGAGTTTACATTTGGTATGTTGCTATTAAATATAGTTTAGGCACCACACTAAATTTCACAGTTTTGTGAAGGAGAGTTTTAGAAAGATGTTGTAATATTGCAGAATTTGATACCTTTCATTGACTGTACGCAGTTGGTTTTCTGCCTAAACATGCTGGGTCAAGAAGAGAAAGGCTGATTACATCTTCAAACGAAACAGCAACTCAGATATTTTTTGTTCCTCCTCATAAGCTTTGTCAATTCATAGAAGAGGCTATTGCTCCTTTTGGCGAGCAAAGGTAAATGTTGAAGATGATTTATTGTTCCAGTCTTTGTAAGTTTATTTTTCTGCGTGAGTGTTGTTTGGAGTTCAGGTTCTACCCTGCATGGAATGTGGTGAAGTAGTAGTTTTGGATATATCATTTATGGTATCTTGGAATTACGTATTTCACCTTAAGACAAATGATTAAGAGCCCTTCGAAAAAAATAACCAGAGCTCTTTATCTGTTTGACAAATTTTAAAAGCCTCTATTTTGTATAGATCATGGTTTTAAAACTCAGCCGTTACCATTACGCAACGCTGTTATGTAACGGTTTGGGCCACCACTGCCACCGTTATTTGCCGATGTATCGAAGAGGATGAAATTCTCGTACTTATTGGTCGAAACCATTACGTATTGGCCGTTACGGAGCCATATCAGTCCGTTAAGGCCCGTTACTGAAAAAAACAAATTAAAAAATAATTTTGCAAAGATGAAAAAAATCCGCAACTCCGATTTCCGCAACCGTTACACTACGGTTTTTATACCCCAAAATCGTTGCACCGTCGCCGTTGCCATTACGGCAGCCGTTGCCCTTTTTTGAAACCTTGGTCTGGATGCGAGATAAAGGACAAGTGAGGGAAATAGTTAAAAGGGGGAGAGAGTAAAGGTGGAGTGCACTTTGTTTGGTTTGGATATGCAATGGAAAGAGAGTTTTTATACTCTCCTAAGTTTTGTACTCAGCCATCACTTTGCTGACCAGGAGTGGTGAGCTCAATGAATGTTTCTTTAGCAGGAAACTCCTCTATTTCATGTCTTGTTGCTTTTTTTCTGCAATATTGCTTTTTATTAATCAATGATTGATTTCGTGCCCTGTAAATCTTAACATGTATTTTGCCTGAAAACTTAGTGATGACCATTGTGCATAAACATAACAGGCGATGTGTCATAGCTCGGGAGATGACAAAAATACATGAAGAGGTAGCCCTAGTTCCTCGCTTTATCTACACCTTTCCATGCAACTGCTATATCTGATATTTTGCAATCACGAGACTTCTGAGTGTTATTGGAAATCCAATGATAGGTCCTGATTTATTCTTTTAAGAGGATTTTGCATTTTTCAAGACAACTTTGTTTTCTATATTCTTCTTTAATAATTTTTAACCGTGACCAAAAAAAAAAAAAAATGAAAACAAAAGATATTACAATAGCCTGCTAGTCAATTTTGCCTGTGGTTTTTTAATTTAATAGTTTTTGGATTACTCATGGTTGATGATTGTGCACTAGTTCTGGCGGGGTACGCTTGGAGAAGCAAAAGAAGCATTCTCAACTCGCCAACCAAAGGGAGAAATCACACTATTAATTGAAGGAAAGGCGAGTAAGACAATTGAATCTCCATCTGTGGCTCAGCTTGAGAACAAACTGAGAGAGTTGATCTCGGAGGGGCATAGTCTTTCCATGGTACTTAACCATTTCAATCTTCCTGCTATTTTTGGTTCTCCCAATTTATTGTATGCAAAGAAACTTTATGTTTGATATGTACTATTTTTGTGGTTCATCATTTAACGGTTGTGAATATAGTGGGATGCCTTTCTATGGTTTAATTATAGTTCAAGTGACATGTTTCTTTTCACCGTCTGAGCTCAGAAAATAACTATAAAAATTTCAGTAGAAACGTGATCGGAAAGTACTATTTATATGTATATATATGCTGCAACATGGTCTTCAGTAAATTCAGGTTCACTTGGAAAACTGTATGCAGATCATGGAGGCTTTAACAGGCTTAACTAGCTCTAACTTTCTGAAGTATTTTCCCTTCTCTTTGACTTCTCTACTGAATTACATGGTAATATCTTTAATTGTATTGGGTTGATGAAATATTCATGATCCTTGCTTGGGCTTCTGTAATTTTTTTTTTCTCTTAATCTCTCTTGTTTATCAGGAAGTTACCTAACATAAATGTAGTGTAATAAAGATGAGTATGTTGAGACGACTGTGTGGGACGGCTAGGAAGGATATGATGAAAAATGAAGAGATTCATGCAAATACTACGAGTGGTTTCAATTGAGGATAAGCGGAGAGAGAGTCATCTAAAGTGGTTTGGGCATGTAATAAGGAGACTATGAGTGCAACAGTATGAAAGAGCAAAATATAAATGTGAGAAAGGAAAAATGAAGTAGGTGTAGGCCTCTAGAAACATGAATGCAAGTGATGAGGAAAGACACGCAGGCAAGAAAATTCAGATGAGTGAGTTGCCTCAGATGAACATTTGGTTTGATATCCTATTTTGGTTCTCTGTAGCCGACCAAGAATTCTTGGGATTAAAGCTTGCTTCCTGTTGTAGTAACTATAGCTATGTTGGATTAATGTCTTCAAATATTATTTTTTGTTACAACAATCATTACGAAGCAATTCTTGTAATTTGAGTGGCTGTCTCTTGCCTTTTTCTGCAATTATCTGGTCAAACTTTCTAATTGTTGAATTTGATGTTTATTAAGGCTATCAAGATGGTGGCAGAAGGGACATCAGTTAAAAGGAAAGTGGTATATTCTCTCGCTCTGAGGAAATTTGGCAAGCATGTTAATGCTGAGGAAGATTAATGCTTTCTGTGTTGGCAAGTGTATTTCTCTTGATAGACTTGTAGCAAGGGTAATGCTCTATTTACACAATTTGTTTACACAAGCATGTGCCATATTTTACTGGATTTGTAACCCATGGTGGTGGAATCTCGGTTAGCCAATGATGAAAGTGTCTACACATCATAGTGAAACGAACCTGCGCACAAATAAACATTGCCCCTGTAGGAAAGTTAAAGCTCATCAATGTTCTAAAAGAAGTCACTAACTTCATAGATGTAAATGTCTCTGTCGGTGGACAAAAAGACGTTACTCCTTTCTGCACACTCCTACTTAACTGTGCCTCTACCTCCTTAACTGTTGATTTGTCTAAGAATTGCCTCTACCCCCTTAACTGTGCCTTTACCACACTCATACTCGATATTGAGGACCCTCACGACCTTAAGTATACGTAAAGTTAACTCCGACAATCACATAATAAACCATGCAGGTGCTCGCTCCCATCCAGAATGTGTGAATTTCACTTATTCACCAGTAACTAATTTTTTATTTGTGTAATCAATGCAATCAGTCAGTGGATTATCTTCGCTTAGAAAGATTGATTGACCCTGTGAGCTAGCGGGAGCTGAAGTATCGGAACACAACCACCTTTCGTCCAGTGGTAATACCTACCCACCAAGGGTTGTAGACCCACACACTAGCCTAATCTACCTTTTGTCTTAGCCTATTTTTTATATTTTTTCCTTTGTTTTTATTTGTTTATAAACACTTTTGATAGAAATTAGAAGCACGGGAAAATGTTCAAACAAGTCACTAAACATTTTTTTTTTTTTTGATAAACACTAAACATTATTTTGAAGTACATGTTATACTCTGTAAAGTGTAATACTTTTTTGGGGTTAGGTAAACCTATACTTAATACACCCAAAGTGCTTTCAATGGAGCATTTTTTTCGAAATCAACCCCTACGTTCAGTTTTCGTGAGATGGAGTGTATCATTAAGGTTGATGTGTGCATTTGTTTTCATACCATGGTACAACAGGTCAAAATACAATAATTAACAGCCGAGTTTTATCTGTCTACAGATTCTTCGTGGAATTTTAGTAGCTCACATTCCCGGAATTGGGAGTAAGCTAAGATGTGCACAGTTGATCAAGTTCAGTAGTAAAAAATCTACTAATTTAAAATACTGAGGCCTCGGAAACCCCCACAAAGAAAAGCATGAGGATCATAGGTTTCTTGAGTGAACACCAGTACGATTACTCCTCTCTATTGAGCTTTATACAGTTGCATTTTTAGCCAAATTATTAACATTGTAGGTTAATGAGAGAGGCAGAAGAGAAGTATGCAGTTGAGTATCTAGCACAATTCAGGACAAATTAGTTGCTATTGATGATTTTTTGGTTAATCTGGCCGTCGGTTATTGTCCTAACCTAGTATGTTTTTCTTTCGCAGAAGTGATTCTGTTTGCTGCAGATTGTGTTTTTAGCAGTTACGACGTTTGTCTTCATTTCTTGGTTCCATTGCCATGGCCCAATTGCCACGCTGCGTGGAAGCTGGTGATGACGTTCCAAGTGACGCAGCCATACACGAGCAATTGAAACTTGATGTATAGTTAAGGCACATGTGGTTTTATGGTGAGATACAAGTAATTTGTTTTCATGCTCTATAATTGGAAACATCGTTAAAATATGTCTGGGTAATTGGTGGAGATGTTATTTTTTCTGAAATTCCTGATTATGTAGCCAAAAGAAGCTATATTATCGGCATGCAGACTAAGTATAACACTTACCCTTTTTAGCCCCAAACTCCTATTTTGTGTTCCTTGTCTTGCTTTTCAGAGGTTAAAACTAGTTTTATTTCAAAATTATATATAAATTGACGAGCCCATTATTGTCTTTAGAGAGATTAGTTTTCTCTCATGCTTATAATTGATTTCTTCTCTTTCATTTCTATTCATTGTTTTAAATATCAACTAATGATGTTATGTAACGATTTTGGCCGTCATCCCCCCGTTACGGGCTGGTATAGCGGTGAGGATGAAATTTTCATCAATATTAGCCGAAACTGTTACGTATTGATTGTTACGGTGTCGTATTGTTTCGTATTGGCCCATTACAAGTTGTTGAATGAAAAGGTCAATTTTTTTTTTGCAAAGATGAAAAAAGTTTGCGACTCTAATTTTTGCAATCGATACATTATGATCATAAACCGTTGCATCGCTACCGCAACGACCATCATTACTTGAAACCTTGATTCAACTATATTTTTGTGTTCGGGTCAACAAAATTTTGGAATCACGAGGTTTTCGTAATTAATATATTGGAAATTGGTGGTGATTTTCTCATTTGTTTGCATGCTAGGTTTTACGATACATTCAACTCAAATCCAGACATAAATACGGGGGCATATACTTGCCAAACTTGTATAAAATAAATGTTCTTGGAGATTTTGAACAATACTTTTAGAAAAAAAAAAAAAAATAACACCCTATTGAGTGCAAAAATGTTTTTATTTATTCTTCTTTTACTTTCGTTTTGCATGAAATTTTCTCGATATTAAGTGGTTTGAGATTTCAATTTCTGGAAGCTTATGCTCATTTGCAAGAATTTGGACTGTCTTCATATGGTTTGATATTAATTAAATTATTAACGCTTAACATTTGCTGCTTCGCACCTTTCAAAAAAATAAAAAATAAAAATTTGCTGTTTTGTAATTAATGAAATCATCAGAAGGGAGATTGAACAGGGAAAGGACACAAGGGTACGAATGCAGTGCAGGGGTAAAAAGAACACAAATCTGGTTTTAAAAATTACTGAAACTGAATGCATATAGAATCATATATATATATATATATATACATAGATATTGGAGACTACTTTAATCGGTGAGTGGGGTAAGAAGGTTTGTTTTGTTTTGACAACAAATCTGTAAAATCAGGAAGCGACAAGTGGGGGTGGCCAAAAAGAACAAAGATGGTAATCATTACTAAAAGCATATAAATAAGTGAGCCAACCAAAAATAACTAGTGAATTAATAAATTAGTAATAATAATATGATGGTACAAATTGGAATTGTTTGGTTTAGAATGGGATATAACATACTATAACTTAATTGCAAGAGGTTGGCCTAATAATCAAATGATTTGTGCTTATAATTTCAAGTATGAGGTGTGAAGTTCGATTCATATGTGTCGTACTTAGAGCCACTCCCCTAGCTTGCTAGATTGAACCCTGGTCTGTGTTGGAAATTATTGTGGGTACGAGATACTGAATCCTGTGGACTAGTCGGTTGGCGCAAGCCGACGGAAACCACATATTTCAATAATAATGATAATAATAAAATAAATAAACAATATCTTATATTTTATCTCTTCCTTGAAATTAAAATGTATAATTATTCTAAATATATTTCGTCATCATGACCAAACCAAAAGTCTCAGTAGGTTTAGATTAATTTGAATGATTAGCTTTGGTAGGTTTAGATTAATTTGAATGATTAGCTTTGGTTTAAGTGTTGCTTTCAATTAGTCCTCGTCAAAAATAGGGTGATTATATCTTCTCTAAGTCAAATTTTGAGCTTTGATTAGTAAACTAGCAAATAATTTTGGTCCTCATAAAGCTCAACTTATTAATTGCCTAACCGGATTTCTAGTAGCAAAATGATATTTTGGCGGACCACTTTTTATCTTTTTAGGTGTTTAAACACTCCATTTTTCTCATGTTGTTGCGAGTGTGGATGCTTTTTGTTAAATACATTGTGAAATGGTTTACGAAAAAGTATCGGAGAGGTTTTGACAATACTTTGTCGTGGATAGTTCGTCATCTCTGTTGTGTAGCCGAATCCCATTTGTTTATCGAACAAGTGAAATAATGGCTTGATTTTAGGTCTTGAAAGTAATTGTGTTTAGTATGCAAGCTATTTGTACTTCAGAAGAAGCGAAACGGGGCTAAATATTGGAAATCAATTGGTAAACAAGCTGAGCTAGAACCTGATGACAGACCCCGAGTTGGCTTCATTTTTCGTTGCAAGCACTCGCAAAAGTCTTGCTACAAATAAAACGAAAACGAAAACGGAGGCCAAAGAACTTTGAAACCGGAAGCAAACAAACCCACTTTGTGTTAGGGAATGGAATTCTCCAAACAACTTGTATGATCAAGCAATAGATTCGGCCTTTGTACGTGATTTTGTTTTCATAACTTGCGTTTATGAAAACCCATTCGGTCCATTCCATTCATACGGGCCTATGCTTATGTTCTACGCTCATACGTCGCTAATAGATTTTCAATTATTTCAAAACTTCGCATTCTATTTTCCAACGTTGCAACATGATTGATATCTATCGGCAATGTCTAACCGGATCAATCCCGGTTGGCGCCTAGTATTTTTCATACAAGATTAACTGACATTTATTTGTATAATATAATATAATATCAGGTACTAAAATCCTATCAAGTGAAAGAAAAATAAAATGAAATGAAAATAAAAAGGATTAGATATTCCATTAGGTGACAGTGTCACAGATTCAGAAGCAGACAATCTTAACACTGGAAGTGTGCAAAAGATTGGCCACTTTTCTCTTTTTTTTTTTACAGTTTTGCAGAAATCCATTCAGCAGAAAACACAATATTTTTCATAGATATTGGTTACACTTTTTCATTATAGCTAGAAACAGGATGGGTTTTAGAATCCTTTTTTTAGTGTCCCAAAAAACATGCTTAAATAGGCATTAAAGCTGAATAATAGCTTTTTTTTTTTTATTTTTTAATAAGCTGAATAATAGTTAAGGTTACTATCCGGCAACCATAGTCCTGTACAATTGGTTGTCTGATAAATAAATTTATAAATTTTTTAGGCCGTTAGATTTGAAGCGATCAACGGCTAAGATATATCCGACAAAATAGAGGGAGAAAGTGGAGAGAGAAAATAGAAAGATGATACATTTTAGCCGTTAGATCGCTTCAGATCCAATATCCGAAAAAATAGAGAGAGAAAGTAGAGAAGAAATAGAGAGAGGATACATTTTAGCCGTTGATCGTTACATATCTAACGGTCTAAAAAATTTGTAAATTTTTTTATCCAAATTTTTGTCCCATAATTCCTTACTTATATATATATATATATATATATATATTTTTTTTGTAAATATAGAAATCGGATGAGTTTGGAAGTCCATTCTTTTTAGTCTTATATATGCACTTAGTTGTCTATTGTATCCGGCCTTACAAGGACACTGCAAAATTGATTTTTGTGTACTCAAAAGACTGGCATATATATATATATATATATATATATATTACAGTACTTTTTTATGAGATGGAAATAGAATGAATTTGAATGGGTTTTTTTTTAGTGGTCCAAAGAAATTCTTCAATGGCAGTAAACCTAAATAAGGGGGTTGATGAGAGGGGGGGGTCTTATTAAAAAAAAAAAATAGAGTTAGGATGGAAGAAAAAATACGGACACAAT
>MKEJ01104465.1:0-14190 GCA_001753735.1 Embelia ribes
GAAGTGTGGGTTGTTGAAACGATTTATTTTTTAAGTTTGGTGATTGCAATTGTAATGATGGTGAATGTGACTCAAATGTCGTAGCTCTTGGCCAATCTTAAAATGCAACAAAATATATGGTTTTTCTTGCTACTCTCCTCGTGTGAAAATGCAAGATTCGAATTGTAACACTTAATCGAGTAACATATTTCCAAACTAAGAATAAAAGATGTGATGCTTTACTACTTTTTTTTTTTTTTTGCTGATCAGCAATTGGAGGAGGATAGGTAATAACCGAATCAATCCGCTTCTATATTTTCTATTCAATTATATGACACTACTAGAACAATTTCACTACATTGTTAGTATATCAGAATAGATTTTTAAAATATGACAATCCACATCTTATTCGCATGGATCATACTTGCAAGTTTGCCTTTATGAAAATCCACTTTCAATGGACTGATAGCGAAAAGCAATTCATTCAATTCCCGTTGGTGTTGATATATTTTTTTATTTTATATATAATTTATTTCTAATATTTAATAATAATACCCTCACGCTACCCTGAATAATCTAGTTGGGCGTCTAGGATTGAGCTTTACTCTTTCGTTGGTTCGTTGGTTCCTCCTTTCACAATCAATCCCTCTGTTACTACATTCGTTGGTTGGGAAATCCGAATCTGGGCTGGGGGATCTGCTTATTTCTTCACCCATTTTGCCCTCTCCAAGGTCTCCTCTCTCTCTCTCTCTCTCTCTATCTATATATATATATATATGTCTTCAGTCATTGTTTGTCGAGATTGCAAATAACGATCCAATCGCAGCTGTAACCTTGTCAATTTTGTTAGGTTAAAAATGGCGGCTGTGGCAGTTCACCAGTTCGCTCAGGCCATTACTTGCCATGCTTGGAGTCCCGACCATTCCAGTACTCTCTCTCTCTCTCTCTCTAATTTAAGTCTGCAGCTTCATATTTTGTATAATATGTTTGTGCATTGATATGATCGATCGGTTGAGCCTTTGATTGAGAACTTATTGCCCCAGAAACATTCGGTTTATTGCTCATGCAAAATTAACTAGACCAATAATTGTCAAATTTCATCAGATTTTGTAACTAATTATACCAACTAGAGGCAAGGCTTCTAAAGGCAATTTCCTTTTTAGAGAAATTAGCCAGAAGTTTAGCCAAACTGTTTTAATATTTCCAGTAAACTGTCTAGGACAGTTATTTTATCCAATAAGAAAATCACTATATATACATTCTATTCTATGTTGAAAAGTAATTATATTCCCGCCCAAATTAAAAAATAGGGGAGAAATATTTTTTTGCAATTTTATTATTTATATTTTGTTAAATTAATCGTACAAAAGTTTGTCTAGAAAGACTGTATATGGTCAATTTCTATTATGTAGGAGAAATGACATTCTAGAAACTAAGACTTGGAAATTTAAAGAGAATGGCTGGTGTGAATGGCCACAAGTAATAAGAAAACATGTGCTAGAAAAATAAATGAGTAATTTACATTAGACAAGAACAAATGTTTTAAGAAAATTCATGTTAACCTGGCATGATAAATCATATTTTCGTTCCATATAGCCGACCCCAAATTCTTGGGTATTAAGACTTGGTTGTTGTTGATTATAATTTACAGTTGTGAGATTACAGCGAACCAATTCAAAAATTATTAATTTTTATCAGTTGACAACTCCTTGCGTCTGCATTTTGATGATGTTAGATATGATATCGCTAGATACATGATAAACCAGTGTTAAACTTTTAGCGCACCAGTACGTATGTCTGAAACATTGATGGCATCAGGCCTGTAACCGTCAGAATGGAAGTACACTGCTAATGGTTGAACAACCCTAGATAAAGGAAAATTTATAATGATTTTCAATTTTTTTGCAACTGAGGGAAAAATATGTTCGACTCAACCAAGTATCTCATGGGTGTCCGTATGGAAACATTTATTGAGTTATTGAGACCTAATACGTTCGTCCCTGCAATGTGGACTGTTGAATATTTAAAAGATAATGATTTTCTTTCTCTAATAGCTTAAAATTTTGGATAATTGGGACATATGGTGTGAATAAGTTGACATGATATCACAGGAGGCATAGGTTTTGTATTCAAGTCTCACCACCATCTGATTATTTCAAAAGTTGTTGGACATATATGGGTTAGGTTACGGATGAAATAGATTAAACTTTAAAGCCACACCTAAGGGAGAATGTTAAGATATAACAAAGAAATAATGTTGCCACATTCTCTTTCTTTGCTTCTTGAAACCAAGAAGTAAGGTTGTCACTCGTTACAAATTAGCTTTCTCGCTCCATAGTGGGTTCCATGGATATGCCTTTTGATACGTGCTCTTATTTGTCGTGCAGTGATTGCATTTTGTCCAAACAATAGTGAAGTTCACATCTATAAATCAATACAAGATAAATGGGAAAAGTTTTTTGTTCTTCAAAAGGTATGATCAATTTGCATTTCTGTGGATATGTTTGCTGACTCTCATTAACTTTAATGAAATGCTTGATGATTTTGTTTGCCTGTTCTTATCTTTTGCTTATTATTATAAGTAAATGTTTGCTATTTCTAGGGCAAGCGTTCAAGTACTAGTACTGTTACTTAAATACTTTTCTTGTTAGCTTATTGTCACTAGGCGATTAGGTCTATTTGTTGTGTGTACTATCTTTCTTTTATCATTATAACCCTCTTGATATGTTGCTCTCTTTCTTCCTATTGGGTAAAGTTGTTCTGTATGATGTCTGTACATATTCTTATTGGTTTTCTCCTGGTTTTGAGATATATATATATATATATTTTTTTTTTTTTTCATTTAGTTACTTTTTATTCAAGAATTTCATTATGAGTCTACCATTGCTGTTCCAGAGGAACTGTTAAGGTTCATAAGAATTCATTTGAGTAGCTATAAGTTCCAAACCTGTGTTACCCGTTTGTAGCTTTTATTGTCGGCTGTTTTTTCCTTTGATGTTGGTCTTTTGCATCTCTTTTTCATCTTTGGTAGATTTAAGTCTTCAATCTAAACTACCTGTCTTGTCTCAGAAATTTTAAGAAGATGAAGAGACTGAAACTCAAACTTGCAATATTTGCTGATGGTTTCCCTTGCATTTCATTCTTGTTACAGCATGACCAAATTGTTTCTGCAATAGATTGGAGCACGAGATTGAACAGGATAGTTACAGTATCACATGATCGAAATTCGTGAGTGGCTTCTGACCTTGAAGAATTTATGGTTCTCCTTCAACTTAAAACTATTTGATGTATCAGAATTCTCATAATGTACAACGAATGAGTTTTCTTATCCTATTTGCCCCATACTTTTTGCCCCAGTTGGAATAAGTACGCTTTTTTCCATTCTTCTGATGTACATCATAAGGTGCCTTCTCTTCCAGATACGTTTGGAACATTGAAGGATCAGAATGGGTTCCGACCCTTGTTATTCTTAGGCTCAATCGTGCAGCACTTTGTGTTCAGTGGAGTCCACGAGGTATCTGCATTTCCTTGTTAACTTTGCTGATTTTCAGCATCAATTACATGTTCTTTTTGGCCTTTGGTCTTTTCCACCTTTTGCTATTGCTAATAACTGTATTGTCTTTACCATTTTGTTCTGTTTTTATGAAGCTTGGCAAATACTATTCTGCTGCTCCCAATTTTACCACTTTATTAATTTACTTGTCAGAAAATAAGTTTGCTGTTGGAAGTGGGGCTAAAACTGTTTGCATTTGCTATTATGAGCAGGAGAATAACTGGTAATTATCAATTATCTTGTCAGTTATTTATCTGATCATCTTTATATTTTTAGCGACCAAGTGAAAATATCCAAAATAATTAAAGCAAGAAGTGAAATACCAATGTTATATGGGTTGTGGTTCACTATGTCACGTGGTACATATATGGGAATGTGGTACACGAGTACTGCCTGTACATGTTACGCCGGGGTAGGCTTAGTCACCTTCAGATATACAAGTTAATATTTGTAGATTATGAAACTAATATTCTTCTTTTATTTGCATAAAGAATATAAGTCAATTATATTTATTTAACTTCTTTTTTTTTGTTGAATTTTATTTTTACATTAATTCATATCTTTTTGCATGGTGTTATTTTTCTCTTTTTGTAAATTTTATTATTTATTTTTATTGTTAATTTTTGTAGAGTATGAAAGTAAAAGAACAGAAATTTTCCAAAAAAAGCTTCTTTTATTACAAGTTTTCATATGCCATTCTTTGATTTAAGCTAGTATGATCATAGAGCAATAAGTATTCTAGTTGAATTTTGTTTTTTCTTGTTCATATCTGTGTTTTACTCTTTTTTATTTTATTCATGGATGAAACACATTGGGGTTCACTGGGTTCGCTAGAAATGGAGAACTGGAATGCTAAAATATTGAGTTTTGGTAGGTAAAAATTGGAACGTGGTACGAAGGGGTCATGGAGAATTTGGTAAGATTGTGAAATACACAATTAAGCCATTCTCCTTCACAAAGACATGCTAAGAAAACAATTCATTTTGCAAATGCTGGAGGAGGGCTTCCTTGCTAGGGGTGGGCATTATATCGGTGCACCGAACCACCGAACCGGACCGAACCCGGTTCGGTTCCAAAATTCTTAAAATGGTTTGGTTCGGTTTTTATATTGGGAAATTTTTGGTTATTTCAACTTTTCGGTTTGGTTCACGGGTTGGGAGATAATAGTTCAGTTTAAACCGAACCGAACCGAACCGAAAATACAAAAATTACAAAAATACCCCCTTATATATCTATATATATATGTTCTCGTTGTTAAATATTAGCCTAATCCACAACCCACCCGCCTCCCCCACCCGTATGTGCCTTTCTTTCTTTCTCACCCTTCTCCATAGACTAACAACAGTCACCCAAAACTCCCTACCCCTCCATACCTCTATACTGCACTGATGAAGAATTAAGCATAAGCCTCGTCATATCCAGACTTAGGTCAGTCCCTCTGCGCTTCCGCGAGATCGACTTTAACACAGCTGCCAGGTGGGACGATTGGGCCCCATCCCCCAATCCAATGGCCCCTATCTCTTCAAAAGTGAAGTTCATGTGCAACTAGGGGGGAAGATCCAGCTTAGGCGGCATGACAACCAACCGTCTTACATGGCTACACCGGCGGTGAGACCAAGATCCTGGTATTCGATCAAGGGATTCTGTTAATAATATATTAATAATCAAATTTTTATTATGTTAATTTGGATATGAAATCTTGTTTTGATGATAATTTTTTTATGTTTAATTTTTTGTATACTGATGAAATAACTAAAAAAATATTGTAATAGAAATTTTTTTAATTAAGCATTTTATTTGGTATTTGATAAGAAATCGGTTCAAACCGAACCGAATTTAACTGGTTTGGTTCGGTATTTATGCTGAACCGCTTCGGTTCTATATTATAACAGTTCGGTTCATTCGGTTTGGTACAAACCGGTTTGGTTTTGAACCGATTGAACCGGTTTCACAGCCCTATCTCTTGCCCTGCACTTTTTCCGGTCCCACAGACCAAATTTGAGTAATGGAGTAACCTTTCATGCACGAGATTGCTGCAATTGTTTGTTTGTTTTTGTGGTGGATTTCTTCAGGTGGGTAAGTAAACTTATCAGGAAAAGACACGAGTCTTCTGTTACCAGTGTTGCTTGGCATCCTAATAATGTAAGTGAACTTCTCACCAAGTAATACATTATCATTTTATTCTTCCTATGTATCCGTGCCATAAAGTTCTAAGTAGGTCAAATAGTGTTTTGACATTACTTATACGGTGGATATAGTGTTTTATTTTATCATCATTCTGGTACATCTGAAATGCAGATTCTTATAGCCACAACATCCACTGATGGAAAATGTAGAGTTTTCTCCACTTTCATTAAAGGTGTTGACACAAGGTACCTGTGGAAGTAGTGCAGCATTTATTTTTGTATTTTGTAATTTAATTCAGTAACAACTCGTAAATAAGTCATCTTTTTCATTGGCTATAATGTAGGGATTCAAGTACAGGCTCTGCTGCTGATTCAAAATTTGGAGAGGTTGGTCTATATGGAGCTTCAAATTTCACTGTTAGATTGCACATTCTTGTTTTTTCAGATGAAAGCTCTCATAAATATGGCACAAGTAAAATTTTTGTTTTTTGGGGTAAGTAAGAAAAACTGTTGTTGCCGCATGTGACTCTGGGGAAATGTTTACTTTTGGAGAAGTTGTCACTCGGTGTTACAAAAATTCACCTCTACTACCTTTTTCTGATTAGTAATGGTAGATGGCAACATGTAACGATGAACTCCATATTTAGAAATTCAAATATTAATTTGGTTCTTAAATTGCTTCAACATGAATGGTTCGATTCTCTTTTTTCCCAACATTGTTACTGAACCATAGGGGTTATCGCTTAACATTATTCAAAATGATTTTGATTCCCAATCTTCCTCTGGCACTTCTCTTTTGTGTTGGACTAGCAAATCATTCAACTTGATCTTTCCTTTTCCTGGGCATTTGGTGTCAAATGGTCCCCAAGTGGCAATACATTGGCCTATGTAGGTGAGTAATTTCATTCATCTGTGTTATTTGTATAAGTTTTTCATAGTTCTTTTTTATTTTCCCTGCTCATTTCCTAATTTATATGACACCCAGGTCATAATTCGATGATCTACTTTGTTGATGAAGTTGGTCCTACTCCGTCTGCCCAAACAGTGGCATTTCGTGATTTGCCTCTTCGTGATGTGGGTCAGCGACCACTCTGTAACTGTTCCACTGAGTTCTTTTATACACATCTTTTGATTTATAATAATGTCCATTGATACATCAGGTGTTATTTGTTTCCGAGAGAATGGTTGTTGGTGTGGGCTTTGACTGCAATCCCATGATTTTTACAGCAGATGGAGGAGGATTATGGTATGCTAATAAACACAATATGTCAAATATTACTTTCATGGTTTTAAGTAGCTCTGTTGAATTCTATCTTGATTATCGGATGCTATATCATATTTTCTGCCAGATTTTGTGTTCAATCATTATGGCCTATTGACTATTGTAGACTTGGGAACAAGTTTCACTATTTGGAAATATTTTAATTTATTTGCGGCAAACATGTCAGATTCCATAAAACAATTATCTCGATTAGATGTCTTGAAGATTACCTGATAGATATTTAATTGCCACAGATTTGGGCACTTTAATAGTTCACATACTTGTGGTTTTCTTTTGGTTATTTTTGTACTGAAATTGTTTTGTATTTTCCAATAATTTATTTTCTGGGTGCCAAATTTAGGAGCTTTGCTAGGTTCCTTGGTGAAAGGAAATCGACATCTCCAGCTGCTGAATATGGTAGGCAGGTACTATCATGAACACTGACAACTTTCTTGCAGATGTTTGAATATTAGAATTCAGCGAAGGTTTTTGGCTTTCATTTTCTATCAGCACCCTTACGTGCTGTAAATAGATTCTTCAGTAGCTGCAAGAAACAGGTTCCTCTACAAGTAGTAGCAATTTACTGCTAAGGTTGAAATTAGGACTGGGACTACATCTCAGTAGTGAAGCTTCCCTCCACTGTTGGTGTAGAGTTTTTTCTACACCAGTGGTATTGGAGAACACTAGTATGAAACCCGTGCGTTGCACGGATTGTCTACAGAACGTTGCTTTTTCGTATTATTAGTTTTGATATTTTATTATATGTTTTGATATCACACGAGATAGGAAGATCTGAAGTAATTTTATGTGCAAGTATCATGACTTTTCACTAATGTGTACTCCAATAAAATTTTTGTAACTATGCTTTTTCAACATTATGTTCAGATCATAAGAATTTCATAAATTTATAAAAATCTAGAAGGATGAGTTTTTTTTTGGAAATTCATTTTAAACTAATTTAGTCTCTCTTACGGTATCTATGACACGAAACATGGGCGGTGTGGAACTTGTAACGCTGTTAAATGATATGTTACAAAAATTCTTGATTAGGTTAAAGGGAGGGAATAGAATTTCCAGGAATATTATCAATATGGTGAAGCTAAAATTTTACATTTTAATGTTTTCAATAAAGGTAGGAATGAGGATAAAATTGTAAGTATTACTTGGAAAGAAATCAATGATGGAATATTTGGGCATTAGATAAAGATTACGCTTAATTCTTGATGGAAAACAATAGTTGAAATATGAAAAGAAGATTATTGTAATTCAATATTCTCTTGAGCATGAAAACTAATAATTTAAGTACTTGTAGAAATTATGAACATAAATTAGAAAATTTAAATTGAAAAAGGTGTCATGAGTCGGCGTCTAATTTTCTATGTTGTCTTTTTTGAATTTTTTAGGACAAAGTAGGATAGTTATTTATAGTTTGAGACATGATGAAATTCTATTTTTTTAACTGAAACTTTTAAAATTTGGGAGAGAATTACAAAAAGTATATGGAGCCATCGAAGGATGAAAAACGAATACTCATTCCTTAATAGATGCCCAAAAGGTTATAAAAAATATAAGAGATTAACAACAGCAGCAATAACAACAATAATGACAAAAAAATAATAAATTGTATGCATTGATTAGAGCATTATACATGAAAAATGAAAGCACATAAAAAATTTTCAATTTATATGGAAATAGAAAGCTGTACAAAAGAACTTACCAGATTAGAAATGAAAAATTTATGGAAAACCAAGGTGTGAAAATAAACATCTAACAAAGTTTAAGGAAATGGGTTAAAGGGGCAATAAGATACTAAATATATATTTTAGAAGTAAATTAACATCAATTTTTGGTAGAAAAAAGAAAAAGGAAAAATGGAGAAAAGGAAAAGAAAAAGAAAGTACCAATTGGTTTATAAAAAACAAATAATGAAACAAATATCCAGGAATAAACATGAATCATGGGGGTGGTGTAGAAATTTGTTATGGTTTTAAATGATATATTGAAAATATGTTACAAAATCTTGTTTCGGCGAAGTTGAGAATAGACATTTCGGGAATATCAACAAGGTACATTTGAAATTTTACATTGTGATGTTTTTAAGCAGGCAAGGATGATAAAATTGTAAATATTACTTGGAAATAAATGAAGGGTAGAAATTTTTGGTATTAGATAAAGATATAACAACTAATCAGTTGAAATTTTAAATGGAAAATATTAGTTAAATAAGAAAAAAAAACTAGAATAATTCAATTCTCTTAAGTGGGGACATCGATAATTTGAAGTATTTGCAAAATATAATAAACAAAAGTCGAAAACTTGAAAAAGGCATCATAATATGAGTTAGCATCCAATTTTTTGTGATTTATGTTTTCTGAAATCTATTAGGAAAAAGTATGAGAATGCTTTATTGTTTGAGAGATAATCAAGTCCTATTTGTTTTAACTGAAACTTTTAATATTTGGAAGAAAATCAAGTGATATAATAGGAGATCTTGTGGATGATGGAAAAAATACAAATTTACAACAAATGTCAAAAAGATATAAAAAGAAAAACATTAAAGGCACCAACAACAGCAACAATAAAAAGCAGTAATAGTTAAAACATATACATGAAAAAATGATACTACATAAACAAAAGATTTGCAAGCTGCACAAACCATGCACTACCTTTGAGATATCAGACCATGGTCACATAACAAAATCATTAGAATGGAATCAATTTGGGATCATCAAACACGATGGGGCATGGAGAATAGATCCACTATTTCTTGCAGGGTGAGGTGATGTGCCACTTTTAAGTATGTATGTTTTTATTTGTAGTTAAAGAAAGGAAAACCATACTTGATTGCAGGTTGATGTATAAACAGTCGTCAAAGCAGAATAATGATGTCCCACATTTATGTAATGTATACATATTTATTTATTGTTAAATAAGAGGAAAGTATCGTACTTGATTATAGATGCATGTATAAACAATTGTAAAAGCATCGCATGTACTTGAGTTATGATTTGACCATCAATGTATTACTTCAAAAGGAAATAGCATAATAAATGTTGTTAAAAAGGGAAAGACCATATTTGATTGTAGTTTAGATGCATGCATTAACAATTGTGAAAGCATGCTTGTACTTAGGGTCATCATTTCTTAATGTATTGCTTCAAAAAGGATTTGTAAAACAAAAGTTTAATGTCGCAAAAATGGAATGCCACTTGGCAAGAAAATAGAGTGCCACTTGGTGTGATTTCAGAGCGCATCACTACTTTTATTATATTAATATTAATATGATGCATCCTTATTTGTATGTGGGGCTTACAACATATGCACATGTGTCATCTATCCTAGCCTCGTTAGATGTAAAAAACCTTGCGCTGTTGATAAAGAATATTAAATTCTTACTATATGTAAGAGATATTGGATGTTTTGGAAATGTACCTTCATATTAAGTTCTATATCAGTTACTTCTATGTAGAACAATGTGTTCTAGATAGTATCTAGACCTCCATAATTTGTTGCTTGCGTGATAACCTATGGAGGTGGTGGGTAAGAATGAGATTGAGCTTTATAATTACATAATGACTTGTTTATTAAAATAATTTGAACAATCTGAATATTAAAAAATATATGGATTTGTTGAACTTCACTAACTTTCCTTGAGATCTTGTCCTCAGGTGGTGGTCGTTTCTGAAACATTGAATTTTTTACTACCTTCTTCCAACCTTATATTTTACCAATGGCTTAGTGATTAAATTTATCCCCGTGATATTATCTTTACCATTTATTTGTAAATCATTAAGTTTCAGAGTATGTGGCTCATTCAAGTAAACTTGGTAGTTTGCCTTTGAAACCCTGATACCCGAACTCTGATAAATTTAACTGGCATAGATTGTTGTGGATAGATTTCACGTCCTCTGTTGTTGTCCTCTTTCTTCTTACCTAAATATAAAACTGTCGATGGTTTTATTGCTGAAGTGATTTTCTTGTCCGCCTAACCAGCTATCTGGAGCGTTTGGGAGATTATACGGCCAATCAAAACATGGTAGCAACAATGATATTGATCCTTTGAACACAAAAGTGCACAACAATTTTATCAAGTAAGGACCTAATTTCCAGTCTCTGATTTGTAATCCTTTGTTGCCTTTCGTGTGGAAGTACTTGATACCATTTTGAGTTTTTGACACTGATCTATAAGTTTGCTCTCTCAAGTAGACAATTCCTGCATCGAATTTTTGCACAAGTTTGGATAATATGTCATTGTCAATGGTATTGTTATTGTAGCCATCATTTTTTATTTGATTGCAGCTGTATTGTGCCGCTTAAGAAAGCAGAGTCAACCCATGCACGCTTCAGTACTTCTGGTATGCGTTATTTAGCTTAATCTTTGTCATATTATCTACTATCTCGTACAACTTAAATTGGAATGGTCCTCAATTTTCTCTATTGATTTTCTGAACCAGGTCTAGATGGAAAAGTTATCATTTGGGACTTGGAGAGCCAAGAAGATTTATCTGAGTATTTGTAGATCTGAAAGTCAATGTCATCCATTCTGTAGGTTGATTTTAGTGCTCGAGTTCATGTTGATAGAGCCTAAAGCGTGTATTGTAATCCCATACAATATTTTTGTTTTGGTTCTTTACTTCCTCTCTACAAGTTCTATATGTACATCAGAATATCCTATATATCGTTTCAAATGGAAATGCTATTTTATTATTCTATATTTACATCAGAATATCCTATATATCGTTTCAAATGGAAATGCTATTTTATTATTCTATATTTACGTCAGAATATCCTATATTTCGTTTCAAATGGAAATGCTATTTTATTAACTATTAAACATCTGACCTATGTTGTTCCACAATTCCATTCCGTTGCCTGTTTTCTCTGTGGTTTAAAGTTCAGTTTTCAAATACTTCTTACTTGTCTCTCCAAAAGAGTTGCATAATTTTCGACCATGGTGCTCATTTGATGAACTTTATCATTTGGGTCACAAAATCATAAAGCCTGAACTTTGGATTAAGCTACTAAAATGAGACCATGTGTGAGAGGAGGGGTTGAAAGTGTATTTTCTCCCTGAATAGTATGCTGAGAAGTGCTGTGTTCCTTTTTTCTTCTCCCCAGTATGTTTTAACTTTTCCTTAATACTGGTAAGTGCTGCTTGTATAGACCCAAAATAATGAAAATATGAGATGCAGCTTTTGTGTATTTTTTTTTCTTTTTACAATTACGTGGATTGGACTGTAATGCCTTGTAATCAGCAGTTTTTTAGGCAAAGGTCTCAAGTTTAAACAACAATAAGCAGTCTACGCCATGAAGGGGGTGAGTTAAAGAAAGTCAGCCAAATTCTCAGGATTTTATACATAGAACTACAGAATATGTGAACAGACTACTTGATTTCCCAGAAAAAAATTTTGCATACAATTTTCCTTTTTGTGCCGGTGGGGGCAGACTTAGTCTCCAAAACTTTTAAAGAAGTGACAAACTCGTTTGCTTGAGTAGCACTCGTATTTTCGTAAAATTAAAAATCTTAAGGTTCTCAAATCACGGGACGTGAACAATAATACTAATGATTTAAATTTTTTACCCATAAGTAAACCAAGCTTTTTTAGCCAATTGATATAATTTTTGATAATTTATAATGGCTTTCATGAAAAAGACCAACTATGTCATTCAATAAAATATCTGGGGCTATTATTATTTCAATTTAAGCAGTACGGACCAAATTATCAGGAGATCAATCGACTCTTAGCCATTTAGGGTACATTCAATTATTCATTCCAAGAACATAATGCGAAACAAAACATGTAGATGTACATAGCAAAAAACGAAAGCAAGCAAATCACGATCACAATCACAGTCACAGTCACATGTATATGAAAAAATAACAAACTACGATATTTTTTAAACAAGATTCACTCACACTCTTGGGTTACGTCTTCCAATTATTTCATTATAATAAATTGTTACAATTATAATGAAATAATCCCAAATATGCTCCATAAAGAATCCCTTAATTCTCTAAATGTGTAGAACCATCTAGTATCTGAGGAATTTTGACCCCAGAGAAATTTTCTTACCTAAAAACGTTTTCATTATAACCACTTTCCTCCTCACTAGGATTTTTACCGCTTTTGAAAATCAGGAATGTTCCTTGTAGTAGTCTACTATACATCTATCTTACATGAAATAAGGGACCAAGTATATAAGAGATCTCTCACATTACTTATTATAAGAATCCAAGAAAACACAATCCCCAATTATAGGGCAACCCCCATCTAGATGAAGAAGAAGAAACTCAACTTTTCTACCCTGAGGCAAAGCCCCTATGGGAAAAATCCTCACAAATTTAACTTTTTATGAGTATTTCTTATCTCTCGTACATATAAACAAGCCCTACGCATGTTTATATTATCACAAGAGTCTTCTAATTTGGATAGAAAATAAATCCTAATTAAATCCCGAGTTAAACGTAACAAACTTTCTTTGACCAGACCTGACCGATCGATCATAGAGCTCTCGAGGGATCAATTAGAGCTGCTATTAATCATGCGTGTCTAGAGCAATTGATCGCCTATTGCTGTTTCGTGCACCAAGCTTCAATTTGATTTCCGTTTCCCCCAAAAATATTTCCAAGACTTCCCATTGTCGATTCTAACACCAAAACTCCGCGTACATTTAGATTTTCAGTCAATCTCCCAAAAATCTCCACCTTTTACGAAAATATCCGAGAAGCTAAAACAAGCACCACCATCAAAGAACCACGGCAACCATAAATCAAACCTACCATGACTCTCCTCGAATTAGAATCTCTTGCCATCACCTTTAAAACCAAGAAATATCTTTTCACCAATTGATTCCGATGTCGACTTCGTTCCCACACAATCATCATGTGCCACTTAACTTGACTTCCAAGAATTTTCCCGAAACACGTCTCTCATCAAACCATGTGAAGGTCCATCGTGCAACTACGACTTTTGTCATCGTGACCTCATTATCACCCAGGGCTAACCATAACACCAATTTACATTGGCATCAACCCTTTCTATAACCAACAAATATATTCGACTCTGTTGTCAGACCTTGCCACATGAATCCAATGGTACGATAACCATCTTGTCATTCTCATGACTCCGACCACTTTACCATGAAACATGCGACTCCGACAATAATACCAATCGCCTTGCCATACTATCGTAATAGAAAAGAATAGGAACAAAAAAGCTCCACCTGTAGAAAAAAAGCATCTGCAGCACCTACAATTTTAGGGTAATTTC
>MKEJ01104466.1:0-10022 GCA_001753735.1 Embelia ribes
GGCGAGCTCGAGCGTAATGAAGGCGTTGTCAACTTGAAAGATGTCGAGGCTGCGATTGATGAGAGATTGCCACGTGACAGACTTGTTGAGGAGCTCCAGAGGCGTATTAATGACATTTCATGTTCACCCTGAGATTGTTTACTTCTCTTTTTCTTTTTACTTTTTACGTCTTTACGTTTCCAGTCAAGGTTTGCAAAAAAAAAAAAAAACAACGGATTCTCCTAATTAGGATGATATTATAGACTGAAATGTGCCTATCTTAAAACAACGGATACTCCTATTTGGTTAAGGGCTACTGTTTGTGTTTTTATATATGCGTACAACACTTCGATTTTTCTAGTAGAAATGAATAGTCACTGGAAAATGTTGCAAATTCAGCAAGGCGGTTCATATACTGGGCCTGTTTTGTTGCCCTTGGTTATAGTTTACTTTTGTATTTTTAAGTAAAAGTAAAATTATGCATTTGGTGCATCAAGAAAAAGTATGTTTATTTATATTTTTGAAACAAAAAAGTATACTTCTATATAATTAAAAATTTTGATGCTTTTTTCATTAGAATATACTTCTATCATATTTTATACTATTATTAATTATTTTTTACAATTTTAAAAAGAAAAAATATATTTTTTCCAATTTTGATCAAATGCACTGTAACATTTAAATTTTTTTATTTAAAAGTATACTTTTCTACTAATACAGAAATATATGCTTTTATAATTATTATAAGATGTAACCAAATAAGTAATCATGTATACTGAAATCAAAATAGAATGCTGATTACAAGCAAATATAAGCCAATTATAAGCGGTGTTAATTGTTGGACTTGATTGACAGAAAAAATGAAAAAATGATATGGGGGTAAGAACGAAACAAGCGACAAGAGTAAAATGGGATGAAACTGAGATAATAAGTTGTAAATTGGAAATTACGTATTTTATTTATTTATTTATGTTTATTAAATGAGATGACACATAGGCAAGGAGGGATGAGATGGCAACTTGTAACTGGGCAAATTGACATGGCTTTGCATGCCCCAACCCAGCCCAGCCCAGCCCGGCCGAACTGGTGGAGAAAACCGATAATTAATTTCTTTTAAGTTATTTTTTCCGATTGAGTTCTAACAGTTTTGGTTATGCATATGTTGTGAATGTTTATTTTCTTATACATATATATAGGGGAACACGACTGATATAAGAAGAACAAGTGAGAATTCGCTCCCCTACGAGGGGCTTACCAGCACACCTCTCTCTCTCTCTCTCTCTCTCTCTCTCTCTCTCTGTATCTCGTTTCTGGAGTCAAACGACCTCAGTTTGGTATGCCTTTCAATTTTAGCTATATTCCCTCTCCCTTTGTGATATTTAAAAGGATCATCGACTCTATATGTATATGCCGTTTTCATTATCCAGTCTCAGATTTTGATGCAGTGTTAATTTTTTGGTTCCGATTAAACGGGGATGCTATTTGATTAGGTTTCTTTATGTGTAATTTTGTTTTTAGTATCTTCGATAGGTAGATCTAATCTTCCAAAAGGTTCTGATTGTTTAATTTCTGATGAATTTTATTAGTACTATTTTTGTAAGCATCGGCATCGGATCTAACATCTCTAGCTAGCAGTTACAAGATGCTCCTGCCTGCATTGATGTGTTTCTAGTATTCTCTGTGCTCAAATGATTCGCACCCTTTTTCACATGTTTGACGCTAACAGTTGATGTTACCCTACCTATTGTTTTATTTGTCTTATTACTCCTTTATTCTTTATTTCATGTTAAGAGGAGAGGACACAACTGGAATTCATAGAGGAGCAGTTATTGCAGTTTTATTAATACATCTTTAAAAGCCAAGTATCTTGTGCTAAGCGTTGTCAGCAGCAAGCAGATTACAGTGGCAGATACATACATAAATACATATATATATATATAATAATTGTTGGATCCATCCAAGAAGATCCAAAATTCAGCGTCCAGGTTCAGGGGGTGACTTGCCCCAAGTCGGCGAGTTCAACCCTTTCCCCGTAGCTCGCAGGGTGAATTCGTCCGTTGCTGTTGCAATGGATGATATGGAGAGTGGCAATTATGGGGCTTACCAAGACAGACCAAGGACTTTCCCCAGCTTGCGTACTAAATCTTACACTCCATTGGTGAGAACCATAACCTCCGTTTCCCCCTCCTGTCTTTTACTTTTCTACTATCGTTCTCTGTCTCCATCATTAAGGTTCTATGTGATAACGTTGTGCAATATTACATAAAGCTTTGGTTTTTTGTTCTGTCGATTGCTGTTTGCATAAAATGCTGGTAATGGTCACGTACCTGTTATTGTTGATAGCTGATTAGCAGTAGAAGCAACTTGCTTGTCCCAAGCTGGCAATTTTTTTGTTGGCATTATGTTGTTGAAAGAGAGTTTGGAAGCATTTTCTGTAATTCCTTTTTGGTTGGGGTGTCCATTACTCGTTAACTTTTCTTGGGGAGTTGTATTAACATCGACCTCTTATTTATGATTGACAAATGGGTTCTTGGTACAGGTTTTTCGGATTCTCATGAGGATGAATTCTCGGGTTCTCTTGCTGCTTATGCTCTTTGGCTTAGGGGCTATCTTTTATATTGGAGCAAGTACCTCGCCTATTATTGTTTTTGTCTTCGCAGTTTGCATAATCAGCTTTCTCATATCTATATATCTTACCAAGTGGGTACTCTCAAAAGATGAAGGGCCTCCAGATATGGTTGAGGTATAATTCTTTTACTTTAAAATTTGGCTATTTTTTTTTTCTTGGCATTGTATTTTCCCATAATTTCCGATTTCATCTGTTTCCCACCTCAATTGAAATTGATATGAACTTTAAGATATTAATGCTTTCATTTTCAATATTATTTTGTGGTGCACCCATTTATCAGACTACTAAGTATTTAGGGCTTATCTAACAACCGTGTGGGAAAGTAAGTGTGTGTTTGTGGAAAAGTGAATTATGATGCTTAGAAGACTATGTATTGTCGACTAGAAGATTTTGTGTTTGGTCCCTGAGGTTACCTCCTTTTCTGGACAGATATCTGATGCAATACGTGATGGAGCCGAGGGATTTTTCCGCACCCAGTATGGAACTATATCGAGGATGGCTGTTTTACTTGCGTTGGTGATTCTTAGTATATACTTGTTCAGGAGTACAACCCCACAACAAGAGTCTTCAGGGCTTGGAAGGTGGCAATAAATATCTGGACATCAAATTTATGTTCTCTTGTCTCCTAAATTAGTGCTTAATTATTTCTTACCCAACTTCTATGCAAACACAGGTCAACATCTGCATTTATTACCGTAGTTGCATTTCTTCTAGGGGCTCTATGTTCAGGTGTTGCTGGATATGTTGGCATGTGGGTGTCTGTTCGTGCAAATGTCCGAGTCTCAAGTGCTGCAAGGCGTTCAGCGAGAGAAGCACTTCAGGTTTTTTTTCATCTCTTGTCCGTTTCAGCTGGAAGCATCTTCAGACCATTAAATGGCAAACAATTTGCAGATCGCTGTTCGTGCTGGTGGTTTCTCTGCTCTGGTTGTTGTGGGCATGGCGGTACTTGGAGTTGCCATTCTTTATGCAACATTTTATGTTTGGTTGGGAGTGGATATACCAGGATCAATGAAAGTCACTGATTGTAAGTTTTCCTTTTCTTCTTTTATTAACATTGACGGAAAAATTATTTATGAATTATTTTGCTGAATTTTTTTCCTGGTAGATTGATCTCGGTAGAGCATAGGCCTTCAAGTATGAAAATTACTATTCTTATCTGTATGCAAAGAGGTGGTTTCGAATAATTCAACTGTTTTTGTTCTTGACATGACGTTAATGTATCATGGAGATGGCTTGATGTATGCATGGCATTGCTCCATGTTTAGCTTCTCCTGTAATTGATATTGGTGGGGTTTAAAGCCCTAACTTGAATTTTTACAAGTGAGGGCCATGCACAACTCCGTTGTGACTTGTGGGTCGATGGTTTGTCCCGTTGAAAACAACCTCTCTGGAAATAGGGGTAAGGTTACATATATCAGACCCTCCCAGACCTGGAATGCGGGAGGTGTGAGAATTTTGTGCACTGGACTGTCCCTGTGCATACATGACATTAATGTATGCTTTGCTCTTCTGTAGTTGAAAGGGAAATGTTTGAGTTTTAACTTTTAAGCATTCATATCTGCTAATCCATGTTCCAAAATCTTGATATTATTTCAAATGCAGACCATTGTTCGTTTTATGACATTGGATGGGTTTGATGCGCTGCTATTTCTGTCCCGAGTATTTGCTTATATGTTGAGATCAGTGGCACTTTAACTCCTTGATTCATTCTCTGGAATGTAGTTCACTGGCACCCATGCTTGTTATGTCTATTGCACTATTGTTTGTTGATGCTGCTTCCCTGGCACCAAGACTATGCGTCATTCTTGTCACGTGTTATAGTAATCTGTTTGTTGTAGGTGTTATCTGTGACATGGCCTGACTCTTTTTTACTCGAGAAATAGACAAGCTTTTGGTAACTACTGCATTGAATATTCTCTATGCTTGAATTGTATCTATATATATGTATCAGGTAAGTTTGATTCTCGATGTAAAGAAAATGTACAGAGATAGGGACTCTTAAAAAGAAGCATGTAAAGAAGAAAACAAAAAAATGGAGTCTAATCCCCTCAGATTCCTCAAAATGTGAGGATTAGCTTCTAGGTATATTTTGTAGTTTAATTATGCTGTCAACTGTAATCCATATTGGTTGGGATTAGATAGATTTTCCTGATTCAATTTGCATATGTATCTATGTGTGGGATTTTTCAATCGTTTGGTATCTTTTTATATATACATTCATGTCCGTCAATAGCATTCTAACCCTTAGTTTTTGTGATATTCCATCTCGCACAGTATTTTGTGATAGAATGTGTATTAGTACCTGCTTCATCTTTGTTCACTTTTTTGTTGCAGTGCCTCTTCTCCTTGTTGGCTATGGCTTTGGAGCTTCATTCGTTGCCCTTTTTGCTCAGTTGGGTGGTGGAATTTATACAAAAGCAGCTGATGTTGGAGCTGACCTTGTTGGAAAAGTTGAGCAGGGAATACCTGAAGACGATCCTCGTAATCCTGCTGTCATTGCTGATTTGGTATTTAATTATTTTTGTTATCTATTTTTTCATTTAGCATGTGTAGTTTGAGCTGGTTGAAAATCAATTCTATTCTTATTTTTGTGTGGGAATAAAGTTTCTAATCATAATTTTTCTACTCATGGAAAAGGACTTGTTATCACCATTGTCCTCAGGGTAGTTTTACTTGGGTTTTGAGGCATTACATGGCTCAGCAAAATTTAGACTGGCATTTGCCATGCAGGATTCTGTGAGCTACTTGTTTGTACAAGATGACAAATTAGAAGCAACTATCCTTATTTGCAACGATGTTGAATGAATTATTGCTTAATGCCACAAGGATGTTATTTTGCAAATGAAATTGATATCTCATATGTTGTCAAAACTTTTATGACATTGAAGGTTGGAGACAATGTTGGAGATTGCGCTGCACGAGGTGCTGATCTCTTTGAAAGTATTGCAGCAGAAATAATTAGTGCCATGATTCTTGGAGGAACTATGGCTCAACGTTGCAAAATTGAAGGCAAGAACCCTTTTCTATTTTGTTATTCTTTTGTCTGAGGAGAAATAAATGCTCAGTAGCGGACAGGGTTGCTGTTATTTCCTCGACTCATGCAGCTTTCTGAATTCTTTCGTGCAGATCCATCTGGCTTTATTTTGTTTCCTCTTGTTGTTCACTCCTTTGATCTACTGATATCATCAGCTGGGATATTTTCTATACGTGGCACACGTGACCCTGCGGTGATTGGCGTGAAGGAGGATCCTATGGAAATTCTTCAAAAGGGATATTCCATTACTATATTTTTAGCCGTAGTGACATTTGGACTGGTAATTATTTGTTTTATTTCTTTGATTGTATACTTGCTATTTCTTAATAGCAGCTGCTTACTCTTAAAATTGGGACTTTTGTGCTCTCTCTTGCTCTTGTTGCTTGTAGTCTACTCGCTGGATGCTCTATACTGAACAAGCCCCTACAGCATGGTTGAACTTCGCGTTATGTGGTTTGGTAGGAATTATGACGGCATATATGTTTGTTTGGATTACAAAGTACTATACTGATTACAAGCATGAGCCTGTGCGGACTTTAGCTCTTTCTAGCTCCACAGGCCACGGAACAAACATAATTGCTGGCGTCAGTTTGGGTCTGGAATCCACTGCTCTTCCAGTTCTTGTCATAAGCGTTTCTATTGTTTCAGCATTCTGGCTTGGTCACACTTCTGGGCTTGTCGATGATACTGGAAATCCCACCGGTGGATTGTTTGGGACTGCTGTTGCAACAATGGGAATGCTTAGTACAGCAGCTTATGTTCTCACAATGGATATGTTTGGCCCAATTGCTGATAATGCTGGTGGAATAGTAGAGATGAGTCAGCAGGTATTGAGTGAGTTGGTTTATAGTAAATTCCTTTATTATTTAACCACATCCTTTTTTTGCTTTGCCCATGAACAATTGTATGACACAATAAACTTACAGCCGGAAAGTGTTCGGGAGATCACTGATTTACTTGATGCGGTCGGAAACACCACTAAAGCTACAACCAAAGGATTTGCCATAGGATCTGCAGCTCTTGCATCTTTCCTCCTTTTCAGTGCTTATATGGATGAAGTCGCTGCATTTGCTCGTGTGCCCTTTAAGCAGGTAACTGCAGTTTGTATAATGCCACTTTGCACGTCATTTTATGTTTATTTAATTTTGTGCTATTTTCAATTTCTCATTATGCACAGGTTGACATTGCTGTCCCAGAAGTGTTTGTTGGTGGATTGCTTGGCTCGATGCTTATTTTCCTCTTTAGTGCATGGGCTTGTTCTGCCGTTGGCCGAACTGCTCAAGAGGTGGTTAATGAAGTTAGAAGACAGTTCATTGAGAGGCCTGGGATCATGGTGAGTGTAATAATATTTTGAGGATATTTGTAGATGGGTTTGGGTTGTGAATGATGGATGTTGGGTAATTATTAAACATGCTTGCTACAGGAGTACAAGGAAAAACCAGACTATGGCCGTTGTGTTGCCATTGTGGCTTCAGCATCTTTGAGGGAGATGATCAAGCCTGGAGCTTTGGCCATTGTCTCGCCTGTTGCTGTTGGTGAGTTATCTACTGCCTCCCTTTATGTGCGACTCAGGTTATTAGCTGTAGTCTTTTGGTGAATTTGATGTGCTCAAATATACGAGAAAACTACTTTCTGGATAAATGACAATCTTATGATCTAGGCCAGTGAGATGCTCTGACTTCACCATTTTTACTCGATATCTAGTTGAAATTATCACTTATCCGGTTATCCCGATTAAAAGTGTTGCTGTTTTGAGGCGGTCTTAATATCAGAAGTTACTGTAACGGAGGGCTTGAACAATAGAAGTATTAAAAGTGTTGCTGTTTTGAGGGGTTTGGCTTTCTTGCTAGAAATTGGGTGGCTTATCTTTGAGCTTTATATGTTTAAAATTTTAGTGAACTTTGTTACAGGTTTCATTTTCCGGATATTAGGATACTATACAGGACATCCTCTACTTGGGGCCAAAGTGGTGGCGGCGATGCTGATGTTTGCAACTGTTTCTGGGATTCTGATGGCCCTCTTCCTGAATACAGCTGGTGGTGCCTGGGATAATGCCAAAAAATACATAGAGACTGGTGCTCTTGGGGGGAAAGGAAGTGACTGCCATAAAGCAGCAGTTACTGGTGATACGTAAGTACCGCCATTGCGATTATTCGCTTTTATTTTGAACATTTATTGCATTTTGACTGTTATTCGCTTTTTTCTCTTCCCAGCAATCATTTTACAATTCTCTGAAACTTTTGTTTTGTTGGTTTTTGAACTGCTTGCAGAGTGGGAGATCCATTCAAGGACACAGCGGGGCCTTCAATTCATGTCCTAATCAAAATGCTGGCAACAATTACTCTCGTCATGGCTCCCATCTTCCTCTAGTTTAATTTTCTTAAGACTCTTCTTAGGCATATTGCTCCCAACTTCCTTTCCTTTCCTTCCTTCCCCTAGCAGAGAAGGGGTGGGAGCATGATTGATAGTTGCATGGGATGAGATTTTTTGAATTTAAAATAAGACTATATAGTTAACCTGTTATCTTAGTGGAAGAGTATACTCTAATCTTTGTTTCTCTTTTTCTTTTTGTGATGATTATGATGATATCTTTGTACAAACTATTACTTACACAAGGAATTATGTAGGGGTGGATTAGTTTTGCTGTTTTTTGTGAATTGAACAGAGGATGGATGCTTTTTAAATGGAGGCTCAAGGGTTGCTTCATTTGGGAGTCTCGTGCCCAAAAAGTTTTTGACGAGGGCAAATCATTTGGTTTCTTGTCGTTGCGAGAATTATATTATATAGAGAAATGTTTGAGGAAGTGAACTCAAACCAATTAAAGTGGATGGAGGATGAAACATTTTTTTGTTATTGTTCCATTTGGGCAACTATTTGTGTTTTTACGGCTAGGATGATGATATATTACCCCGATGAAAGGATGAAGGGCATGACTTGAAAAAACAGTAACGAGTGAGGTTAATAGTTTACCGATTCACGAGGGGTCCGAGGTAATATCCATCCGAGGTAATATCCATGTATTCCGTATGGTACAAGTAGAGCGATCTTTTTGTGGGCTGCCGATATGAATGACTTGGCTGGTGAAAGTGGAGAAGTGTGTGAGAGAATCAGCGCAAGTGGATGCGGCATTCTTCTCATTAACATGAGAACAACCTACTTGTAGGAACATGTGCCTAGTTTTTTCCTTACTATATATGACATGTAGCGTCTTGGGGAGAGGAGTCTTTGTTAGTAAATTGGCTAACATTGTAGTTTAATATCAGTACGGGTTACAAACTTCAGCAAAAATATTTTAAAATAATATTAATATATTATTAATTTATAAATTAATACATACATATAATATTTATAACTATGTATATATGTATTAGGGAGTATAAGTAGGGAAATACTATCATAATATATCCCACATTGATTTGGAGAAAGGAGTTCCCTGTAAGTTGTTCAATTTAATCCATCTATCTAGGGGTAAACGGAAAAGTAGATTCCATTTTCTCACATCGAGTCGGCAAAAAATGTCTCTTTTTTAAGTTTGATATATTTAAGAATCTACTAGCCACCATTGGGCTTAAATAACAAATCTTGCACGCTGGCTATAAACGGATTGCCTGTTAAGGATTATATAGTCTTAAAATTTTATATTGTAGGCCGAGTAGAACAAGAACTCGGGCACGAGCTCCATAATTTTTAGCGACCCTTATAATTTTAAACGAGCCCGAGTACGAGCTGGCCCTTATAGGCTCGAGGAGAACCCAAGTTAGAACATGAGCTGGGTGTATATACCAACGAGCCGAACATGAACAAGACCAAGCTCGACTCGGTTAATCTCATTTACACTCCTAACTTCAACCTATATGGAAAACTCCTCAACGGAAGGGTCCCAACCCAAACCAACATTTGGTGATTAATCACCAACCCAAAGTCCCGATCCATCTTCAAAGCATGTTTTTGAGAAGTTATTTTAATTCAAAACTCTCCTTAAAGTATTCTCAAGACTTTTTAATTTTCGATTCCACCCTAAAACTCTGCGTGCACTCAAATTTTGAGTCAATCTCCCAACAATCTCCACCTTTGACGAAAATATCCAAGCAACAAAATAACTACTACCATTAAAGAACTGCGGCAACCACACGTCAACCCATACATCTTGACTCTACGTAGGATTAAATCCTGTTGCCATTACCTCTAAAGACTAACAGATGACCATTTCTCTATACCTAGAGATCCTGATGTCAACTTCATTACCAGACAATCACCGTGTGTTACTAGTGTAACGTCCTAGGAATTTTCATAAATCATTTGTATTTTATTTATATATGTGTTATTGGTGATTATATATATATATATACATATATGTATGGGCATTGGAGTATGCATATG
>MKEJ01104468.1:0-14737 GCA_001753735.1 Embelia ribes
GAATTCTCATAAGCCTTGTTCCCTCTTATCTTTCACTCAATAGTGGTTTTAAATTGTGTTACTAAGAATTACTAAGTTGTACCGAGAAGATCGTTGTACTTCTAACTTGATGAGGTGTTTTAAAGAGAAGCACTGGTGTAAATCCTTTGATATTAAAGGAATCTCAAACAATGCTTAGGAGAGTGGACGTAAGGAATCTAATAAATCTTTGACCAAACCACTATAAAACTATGTTTTTAATTGTCTCCCTTCATCTCTTTACATTTTAATTAGCTATTGCATTATTATTCTTGCTTAAAGTTTAAAAATAAATAAATTATTTTTTAATACCTAATTCACTCCTCTTGTGTTTGCCAAATGGCTAACAAAGTGGAAATAGTCAAAGATATGAAAATTAATATTTTATTACAATAAATGATATGATAAATAAGATTAGGGAGTATAAAATAAAGAATTTATAAAATAGAGACAATACGTATTTCGTCCGAGTTTAAAAAATTAGAAATTGTTGGAAACACCTTTTCATCTTACAGGAGTGAAAATGACACCCATCTCCTTAGGAGGTATCTCCTTAATTACAGGGATCTCCCCTCTTCTTGTGAAAACTACACTAAGCACCCTCTACACAAGGGAAAAAAATTTAATACAATAAAACGGTATTATTGTATCAATACAAAAATACCACTCAACAACTACAATATAAGCCAAACTCTACCAAAATTTGTTTTAAGAAAAGGACGGATATTCTTTTAAGCATGTTTGGAAATACTTGAAAACGAAATAAGATTGAGTGTACATACCCAAAATCCTCAAAAGTTAACCATCTAAGAAACCAGCAAAATACTATCTAATTTTAATTTTATTTTTAGATGTAATATGATTTATTTTGTTTTATATACTTTTATATAATTCTACAAAATAAATAATTTTATCTTTTTTTAAAATAAAAAATAATTTATTTACCTTCCGTCCGTTGTTTCGCTTATTATTCCCATAGTGTTTCTAAAACGACTACATGATGTCTTTTGATGAGCAAAATTTTTATTGGACAATGAAAATGAGGAAGGGAAATAGTTGAGTGCAAGGACTATCTTTCAATATGTATTTTAGAGTCTCATTTGGATGTCATTTTAATTTCAATCCATTTTTTATGGAACTTTAATTGTAAGGGGTGATTGTTCAAAACATTAGTGTATTGGGGAGGAAGTAAGAGTAATTATCCAAAAGATGAGGGAGAGTACATGTAATCAAGAAAAAGTCTAGGGGGTGATGTAATTTATCCTACTAGTTTGCCTTTGGTTAGCATTTTATTTTTATTTTTGCTTTTAAAAACTTGGAACTAGTTTGACATTCATTTTCCTTGTTCAACTTTCAAAAGATGAGTTTACACTCAATATTAATTCTAAAACCCTTTTTGGAAGTTTTTCAGTTTTCAAAATTTAGTGGGAACTGAAAATGTCCCCAATATCTAAAAATTAATAAAATATAAACCTTTCATTATTACTAACAGATGTTTTACAAATTTATTATCTAAGAAAATAATGCATATTAACATAATAGTAAAAATTAAAAAATTATTTCAAATAATTTTTAATAAAAATATAAGTATTGTAGTTATCATTTATCAAAAAATTTTAAATATGTATATTTAAATATTTTGTTTAATTTGATAGATATGCGAGTAATTATGAATTATAATTCCTTAAATTTTGATATTTTTATTTTAAATTGCTTAAGTTTTGTTTTTTTAATAATTATCACAAAATCTTTAAAATACAATATTATTTCTTAATAAAAGATATGCAAGTTAAAATAATTAATTTACCATTTTAGGTATAATAACTTCTGTTACAAATAAACAAAATGAATGACAAATTTGAAAGAAAAGTGTACAGAATATTATATAGAGTTAATACTTTTTATAGAGTAGTTAGATCTATCTTTGTGGATATTAAAATATATTTTATTCATAATTATCTATATATTAAAAATTATAAACATAACTTATTTATTTTTGAATCTCTTCAAATATTATCTTTTTGTTTTATTTTATTGATTTGTAATACAAACAATTTTTTATATCCTCGTTCATTATCAGCATTTTGAAGCCTGGTTTGCAAAACCTGTCGCCAAACAAGTTACGCACACAAAAAAAATGGAGCTCTGAATGTCAGCTTTAGAAAATTGAAAAGAAAATAATTAACCAAACGGATGAAAAATTAATCGCACACTAGCGATTATTTTTTGTACGAAAATATAATTTTTTAACTGAAAAATAAAAAAGAATAATCCGTGAAAAATGGGAATAAACGGTTGGGCCCACTGTTAGCTGCACATGGCTGATAAATCTGTTGTCTCCTCCACATTGCAATAAACACACACTGTTACATACATATATACATACATACATACATACAAACATACAGTGACGTGAAAAATAAGAAGATCCGCGAGAATTCAGATATGGGTTTGAAGGTTTGTTTACAAAAATCATACTTATCATATTGATTTCTTCTATCCTTCAATCAACTGTGCCTTTTTTTTTTTTAATACATATATATATTATTTGGCCGAATGTAAAATTAAACTATCAGTTTGTTTCTCTAGATTTAATTGGATTACTAAAATTCGATTAATTATAAATTTTTCCTTTTAGATTGATCAATTTAGTTTTTTTTTTTTTTTTTGGCCTTCATCTTTGAATAATAACATCAGCGTTTGTTATTGTAGCTGTTATTGAAATTTAATTGTCAACTTTTTACCTGATTTAATCGAATTAGAATATAGCCGTGTGAAACTTTAGATCTCAACACATAATAAGATTGACAGATTTTCCTAAATCTGTGTTTACTCCGTGACATGATGATTTGTTTCATGATCAGTAATTCAATCCATAATACTTCTTAGTCTGTTTCTGTTTTCTTTTCTGTTGGATCTAAAATTATTCACTACTTGATAGCGGGAAATTGATAAAACTGTGCAAAAATGTGGCTAGATCCTATGCTTTGGACAATATTTTCAAGAAAAAGATCGACATGTGTTGTTTATACTACCATTTATGCACATAATTTTCTGTACGTGTACTCGGTTATTAATTGTAGATGCTTTCAAAATAAGAATGACTCAATGCAGGTGAGTATTTTCCTACATCTTATTTTTCTCAGAAAAAGTGATATGAGATATACAATCATTCTTGTGAAATGTGTAATACATAGAAAATTCATGGATGTAATATTTTAGTTGATGATGTGAGGGTACTATTTTTTGTGGTCACAATTTACGCTAGGATCCAGATCTAGAAGAATTGACCTAAAAACAAATGAGAAACACCGAGTACTCTAAATAATAAATGACCTTCTAAGGTTGGCCCTGATATGCACAAGAATTCACGATAATGTGCAAAAAAGGAATACTGCCTTAAAATGACTGATGAAAGCACAAGATGGCCACGGGTTCCCTGTATGTTAAGTCATCTCATCGTTGTCAATTATTTTTCATTGAAAAAATTAGAAGTTTCTTGCTTATCGCAGGAGGAATTTGAGGAGTACGCTGAGAAAGCTAAGACTTTGCCCGAAAGTACCACCAACGATGACAAGCTTATTCTGTATGGCCTTTACAAGCAAGCCACCGTTGGAGACGTGAACACTAGTCAGTGATTTATGTCCCGTTGCATGTTTTCTAAAATACTTTAGAGCTTACATTAATTTCATCGAATCAATAACTTTTGTCCAAGTGTAATGAAATCGAACTTATCAATTGTTCCACAGACCGTCCAGGTATGTTTAACATGAGGGAGAAATACAAGTGGGACGCATGGAAGGCTGTTGAAGGTAAAATTTATTAGTGTTATTTTGAAGAGAAAATTCAATTTTGGATTTCTGCTATGCTTTTTGACTATTTTTGGGAAAGAAAATCAAACTTTGGTTCACCCACCACCAAAAGTGAGACTTTTGGAGTAGTCTTTACTAATAATGTTTGTTTTCCCCTTTTCCCTTTCGCGGAAAAAAGGATAAGGAAAAATTTTGGGTTTAACAGACTCAAACTTTCTATCTTTTATTAACTGGCAATGCTCTCAATTCATCCAAATGCACCACCGCCTATAAGCTAAAATTTAGAAAGTTGTGTTGAAGTCCGTTGCTAACTTATTGTAACCAAAACTAAGCCGAGCAATAATGTACAGCAAGATACAGATGAACAACAGGCTACTAACTTTTGAAACTCGAAAATAACTAGTTCAAAGCATGAAATACTTTCAAAACTGGATAAAAACATCTCTGAGAATTTATCATTTCTTTTGGCAGGAAAATCGAAGGAGGAAGCAATGGCTGACTATGTCACCAAGGTCAAGCAATTGCTGGAAGCTGCTTCTGCTTGATTTGATGTCATCTTATTGCTTGTTTCCTTCTCTTAACCGTGTGTTGAAACTATCTAAGCAAACACAATAATGCCAACATTGCCTACATTATCAACTTTGTATTATGATTAAACTTGTTTACATGGTTTCTCATCCCTTTGCTTGTTTGTTTTTGCACCTATGTATTCATCCTCTTCCTCTCTTTTCTTTCAATCTCTGTTACAATCAAGCAGTTTATTGTGTAGGGAGTATATACCTTTTTGTAGGCAATTTGTTAGCGTAATGATTCATAACTCGCTGTACTGAGTAACTGGTTGCGGGTTCAACCCAAGGTGTTTTGGGTTGTGGGTGCAAGTTTCACTTATTTGTTTGCCAGATCGTTGGTTAGCATCATGTATGTGATTTGACGGTAAGAGAAATTGTGGTAACATCCAATACCACAAAAGTGGTGTAAGTCAGTCGCCCTCATCCGTTATGTTTACGTGTTTTGAACAGTAGTCATGGTTAAATAAGTTCTGAAACCCGACTTTTGGAGGGAATAATTTCCTCTTTGTTTTACGTTCGAGAGTTTGATATGAAGGGTCTGGTTACAACCATATAAATTGGGTTATGTATTTAGGTTTAGTTGTTAGACAATACAACTTCGACAATAACACTGTTTTAGCGTCTTCTCAAGGCCCAAAGGAAGGAAAAATAAAGTGTTTCAATTATGATTCTAAACACTGCTTTATGTTCTGAATCCTCAGACCCAAGGGTGTGATTAGCTAATTAAAATAGGAAAAAGTGTTTTCGAAAATTTACTTGAAATACATTAACTTGAGAAACACCCATCAAACTCAACCAAACCAGGAACCCTATGAATCTGCTAAAGGAGAAAAAAGGTTTTAAGAAAGAGATAGCAAATTCTTCATAGCCACTCTCCCATGAAGAGTATGGTCTCATACTTATTCCATCCAAAAATTATTGCCCGTTGTTCTATTTTGGGGGAACCCCAAATTGTATTCCACTTCCAAACACAAATACCACAAAATTTTGTCAATTCCAAAATTGCCCATATTTAATGCATTTTGTATTCTTCAATATTCACACTCTATATTTGGTGAGGTGTAAATTTGTAAAAGAAATTTTTCTATAAACGGATAATAAATAATACGGAGATACCATCCCGACCATAAAATTTTTTTATTTTAACAAACGCTGTCAAATTAAATAACAAGTGAAGAATTGCAGGTGACTAGGAGGTAAAAGCTTTTCTTAATATACATATTCCTTCTAAAAATGACAAGCTAAGAAGAATTATCAATGAGTCATCTCCAAACAAGGCCTAACGTTGACAATAAGGTAAAAAATAAATGATTTGTACTTTTGTAGCCTTTCAATTGATGGTATTTTTTTCCACAACCCAAAATCAATGACTTACACCGGAATCTTCCCACGTGAGCTTCAAAATTGGTGATTTCCATTCCACTTGATTTATATTCTTTTTTTTTTCAACTCAGAATACCTGAAACTACTTAATTGCCACTACCAAAAGAACCATTCTTTACATGATGAGAAACTTGCATCAGCTAGGTCAGGATTATACATTATCATTAGCATCATCTTACTACTGAACAAAAGGATATCTAGATATATAACAGTCCCTAACCCGAGATACGCCATCTCTGGCTAGAATCCCCTCCAGGTCACCGATAATCCTCGCCAACCATATCTCCAAATTCCTCTGTACTTCTTTGAGGTTGTTTTTGATCAAATCCAAACATCGCCTAGTCGTTAGTTTGGCCTGGCCTTCAACCTCGTTTCCAAAATAACTTTTACTAGTCTCGGTTTGTAGGGCTATCAGTTTCTGTGCAGTTTCAGTTGCACGGTGTTGGAGACGAAATGCTTCAAGCAAGAACTCTGTTTGGCGTTGCGTTCTGAACTCTGAGCTTAGAGTGGCCTCACATGGATCACTTGCTTCCTGGAGACAAAATAATACAACGAACTGTTAAATAAAATTCCCCATCGAGAAAAAAAACTTCAGTTCTAGCCTAAAGGCAGGTTGTGTGGTGATACAAAGAAAATGATGTCACATGTTGTGCTTCTGAAACTATTTTCATATTTCAAAAACAGAAACTCGAATGAAAATGTATTTTATCTTCTGAAATGGTTCCTTATGCATATAAAGGTACTATAAACAGCTTCATTTTCTAGGTTGAGAAGTTCATTACAATCAAAACTGCTTACATTTCCGCATTATACATGTTACATATATGAAGGTAAGTATGAATAGATATATCAAGTTATTAGACACAGGCAATAATAATCTTATTTTTCTTCTATTCTTCTAAGAAGATCTTTTGTTGTTAGGTGTTCGGAACAGGAATTAGATGCCGTAATTTCAGATTGTTTGTGTTGGAATTATATATGGGAGTGTACATTTTGTATAGAGATTAGGAAATAATATATTCTTTAGTTGTGATTATGGAATCCTCTGGATTCCCCACATGTGCATAAATAGAGATGAGGCTGCCCTCATGCACTCAGTTTTCCCCTAATTATCTATTTACCTAGCATCAGAGCGATTGCCCTTACACCGTGTCAAACCCTAGCCACCATTAACAGTCAGTCACAAACCCTAAATTTAATTACTTTATAACTGTTAAAGTTTTTGGCCATTTGACACCACCATCAGGGTCGGCCAAGTGAGTCATCTCCACTTTGTTTGTCTCATCACCGTTGGACAACATACGAGCACTCACAAGACACAACAGGGACAATGCGTGAGACATGTGCACCACTAGACCATCCAATCGTCGACTCCCACTATTCACTTATCCGTTTGCAACTTCACCAGCGTCGTTCAACCTTGCCATTTGTCTAGAGGTCGTCTTATTTGAGATTCACAAGTTTTCACCGTCGGTCTTCACGTTACCAGTCTTCGCCGCCGGCCCTCACTGTCATCTTCAGTTGTAGCCATCAGCCCTCACTGTCATCTTCAGTCGCCGTCGTCGTTGGATCTCATCATCATCTGAGATCACTTGTGTGAGAGAGTTCTTCCTTTATATACAGTTAATCTTATTTTTGATATAATTTACAGATTTATCAGCCGGTTAAAAGAAGTAAAAATAAATTAAAAATAAATAAATAGTGCAGTCTCTTGTCTAATGGCTACAAAGGCACATCGTCGCTTGCACCACCTACTAATATGCCTATCTAGCTCACTATGATCAAGTTAAATGGTGATAATTATCAACAATGGGCCAGAACAGTAAAAAGGTTTCTGACCGAGTACGGAAAGTTAGATCATTTGGTCACAACAACTCCTACCAATAAGGAAAGCAAAACTAGGTGTCAACAGGAAACATGGATAGTGAGTCTGTTGTGGAATAGCATGGAACCGCAAATTTTGGAGATGGGCTGTCATGTCAAGACATTCAAGGAACTTTGGAACTATATTGGTAAGTTCTCTGGTAATCTGTCACTTATGTATGATTTATCTCATAAGTATTTTAGTTTAGAATAGGGAGATAAATCAGTCACAGATTATTATTCCCATATAAAAACTATTGCATGAAGAACTTAAGGTGGTTCTTCCTATTTGTAAAGATGTTAATAAAATGCATTAGCAATGAGAACAACTATCCTCCCTTCAGTTCCTTGCAGCTTTGAAATCCGAGTACGAGTGATATTGAGTGGGGCTGAACTTCCCACACTATTCGAGACATATGCTCGAGTATCTCGGATTGTTAGTCAAAGGAGTACTATTAACACAGATCAATCCGCCTTGATAAGTCAAAAGGGTTCTATTAGCAGTGGACAATCTGCCAGTGTGAGTCAGTTCTCCCGATTTTCTCATGGTTCTAGTAACTCTTGAGGAGGACGTGAAAATCAGAGGAGTTCACAAAATTCTGGTTATCGTGGTGGCTGAGGACGCGGAAAAGGAGTAACTAAGAGATGTGCAAACTGTAATTTACCAAAACACACCATAGACCAATATTGAGATTTGCATGGTAAACAGCCACATGTAGCAAATACTGTTTCATCCAAGCCGATCACAGTTTCTGATCCCAGTTCACGGACACAACTCCCGATTACTATATCAGCGGAGGATTACTCTCGATTTTTACGATACCAGGCTGCTCATGAGACACCTCTTCCTATTACTTTGCTTGCTCACAGAGGTAACTCAGTAGCATGCTTATCCTCTAGCTCTGGCCGTTCATCGCCATGAATTCTTGACTCCGGTGCCACAGATCACATGTCTGGTAAGAAAACACTTTTTAGTAGTATATATATATATTCAACATTCTAGCAACCTTTCTGATGTCACCCTAGCTAATGGTACTACTACTCGTGTTGATGGTATTGGCACCGCTACTCCCAGTCATCCATTCGTTTGTCCTCACTTTTATATATACAACCGTTCCGTTCAATTTAATGTCTGTCGGTAAATTGACTAAAGATTTAAATTATTCTGTAACCTTCTTTGCTCATTGTTTTACTATTCGGGACTTGAAGACAAAGAAGATTATTGGCGGAGGACATGAAGAGGGAGACCTTTATCGCTTTGACGAGTCGTTCTTTCGTTCCACTGCACATCATGTTGTTGCATCACCATTAGAGATTCACTATCATTTGGGACATCCTTCTTTAGATAAGTTAAAATAATTTGTACCTAGTTTGCGCCACTTTCAGTTTTTAAATTGTAAGTCATGTCAATTTAAGAAGCATCATCATGTTTCATTTGCTCCCCAAGTCAATAAAAGGGCACTAGACCTGTATACGTTAGTTCATTCTTAAGTTTAGGGTCCAAGTCGTGTTGTTTCCAATTGGAATTTCGTTACTTTGTTACATTTGTGGACGATTACTCCAAAACTATTAGGCTTTACTTAATGACAAATCGTTTTGAATTGTTTTCTACTTTTTGTTCTTTTTATGTTGAAATAAGAACACAATTTAATTTATCTGTTTGTATACTTCGAAGTGATAATGCCAAATAGTACTTTAAAAATCCGTTTAATGAATTTATGACTTCTTCAGGCATTATTCACCAATCTTCATGTTCTCATATTCCTCAACAAAATGGAGTTGCCGAACAACAAATGAAAAATCAATATTTACTCAAAACAACCTGTTGTTTAATGTTTCAAATGAATGTCCCTAAGTGCTTTTGGAGTGATGCAATCCTTATGGCATACTATTTAATAAACTGTATGCCATGATCGGTTCTTCGGGGTAAAACACCACTCATTTTTATTTCCACAAATCCCTCCGTGTTCTCTCCCACCCCGTATTTTTAGGTCTGCGTGCTTTGCCTATCAGCTTTCTCCTGGCACTGATAAGTTGGATCCCTAAGCTATCAAAAGTGTCTTCCTAGATTACTCCCGAATTCAAAAAGGCTATTGGTGTTACAATCTCACCTTACATAAGTTCTTTACTTGCGATGTTATCTTTTTTTAGTCTACTTCATACTTTAGTGATGTACACACTTCATCTACTATTGACAACATTCTTCAGCTTCCACTTGTACCTTCAATAGCTTTGTCCCAGCCTACTACTAAGGTTCTCCCCGTACCATCACCTCCTCTTAGTCCTTCCTATCGTTTGTCTAGCCCAAACTTACAAGTGTACACTCGTCCTCGTGAACCACTCATTACGCCTCCTCCCGATGAATCAAGCACTCCACCATCGCCTCCAATGTTTTTAGCTCTATCACTACTCGTCGATGAAGCTCTTCCTATAGCTCTTCGCAAAGGTAAACACACTTGTACTTTACGCCCAATCTCTAGCTTTGTCACTTATGACTATTTATCCCCTAGTTATGCTTCATTTGTTACTTCGTTATCATCTGTATCTATTCCCAAGACTGTTTCTAAGGCCTAATCTCATCCTGGTTGGCGAGCAGCAATGGAAGAGGAGATGTCAGCTCTTCAGCCAAGTGGTACATGGATGCTCATTTTTCTTCCTCCAGGGAAAACTTGCGTTGGTTGTCGTTGGATCTATACCGTTAAGTTTCACTCCGATGGAACGATTCATCGTCTAAAGGCTCATCTGGTTACCAAAGTATATACCCAGGTTTATGGTTCATATTACATGTAAACATTCTCCCTGGTTGCTAAACTTACGTCAAATTGCCTGATTATATCTTTGGCCGCATCTTGTTCTTGCCATTACATCAACTTGATATTAAAAATGTCATTCCACACGGAGATCTAGATGAATAAGTATATATAGAGCAACCTCCCTCGTTTGTTGTTCAGGGAGGGTATGGACCAGTTTGTCATTTCATTTAAAGAAGGCATTACATGGACTCAAACAGTATCCACGTGCATGGTTCGAAAGATTCAGTGAGCTGATTATACAGTTACACCTGCAAAGATGCGAGGTTGATGATTTAGTCTTAATCATCATTCTCCGGTTGGTAAGATTGTGATATTGGTATATGCGGATGACATTGGATCTACTGGTGACAACAAAAAGAGGATTGAAAAGTAGAATCAGTTCTTACAACGTAAATTCCATACCAAGGATCTTGGCCTATTAAAATATTTTCTTGGTATTGAAATTGCCAAATCTCGTTTAGGGATTTCTTTAACGTAACGGAAATATGTTTTGGATTTGTTGTCGAAAACAAAAATTTTAGGAACTAAACCACTTGACTCTCTAATGGATCTTAATACCATGCTTATAGGGAAGTTATTGGATGATCCTGAAAGATATCGGATGTTAGTTGGAAAGTTAAATTACTTAACTATAACAAGGGCAGGTATTTCGTTTACTACCAATTTTGTTAGTTAATTTATGTCCTCTCCTAGGACAAGTCATTGGGACGCAATCATTCGAATACTAAGATATCTCAAAGGGGGACAAAGAAGAGGATTATTATATTAAAATCATGGCAACACCCAAAATCATGGCACACCCAGATTCAAGGATATACAAATGCAAACTGTGTTAGTTGCCCATATGATTGAAAGTCAACTACAGGGTATTGCATATTCGTAGATGGAAACCTTGTCTCATGGAAAAATAACAGGTAGAATGTTGTTGAAAGATTCAATGCGAGTCAGAATCTAGAGCAATGGCTCATACTTCGTGCGAGTTGATATGGTTGAAGAATATATAATATATTGGAAGAGCTTGGTTTTTGACAGACTGAATCCATGGAATTACTGTGTGATAATCAATCTGCAATTCAGATCGCCAACAATCCAGTATTTCATGAGAGAACCAAACATATCGAAGTTGATAGTCATTTTGTTCGAGAAAAGGTTATGAATCATATTACTAAAACGAAATATGTAAAGTCAGAAGATCAGCTTGTAGATTTGTTCACAAAGGCATTGGGGGTCTCTGGTTAAGTATATCTGTAACAAGCTTGGAACATACGATATGTATGCTCCAGCTTAAGGGAGTGTTGGAATTATGTATGGCAATATATATTTCGTATGGAGATTAGTAAATAATATATTATGCATTTATGATTATGGAATCCTCCAGATTACCCACATGTCAATTAAGGGTGTGCATCGGTCGATTCGGTTCCAAACCGAACCGAACCCGAAAAAACCGAACCAATCGAATTTTATAACTAGAAAAACGAACTGACCAAATCATAGTTTCAAAACTGAACGGTTCGAACCAAATAAACCGGTTCGGTTCCAAACCAAAAATACTGAATTACAAAGAAAATATTGATTTTTTTTTCTACCATGATCAAACTACTACAAAAAGAATATTTATCCGAGCAAAAACATCTGTCTTAGCCATAACGAAGAAAGTGTATTTATATTGATATAACCCGGTTCGGTTCGGTTGAATCGAGAGATTAAGTATTAAAATCGAAACCAAACCGGTTTAACCGAATAAATCGAATTTTTTAAATACTTAAAATCGAACCAAGCCGAAACTAGAAAAAAATGAACCAAACAGGTTCGGTTTGGTTCGGTTCGGTTCGGTTAGGTTGCCCGGTTAACCTACACGCCCCTAATGTCAATTACATGTATATTAATAGAGATGAGGCTGACCATTGTCATGCACTCAGTTTGTCCCTAATTGTCCGTTTACAGTTTGCACTTTGTAGTAGAACACGAGTACTTCACAAAAAATTTCCAATTTGACAACACTATCAGTAGCATAATTGACATATAGATTTAGCGTATACTACAACAGGTGGAAGAGAAATAGCCAGGTCTTAGATGATTATAATATATGATCTATGATTGGAAAGGAAAAAGAAAGCGTTGGAAGCATTACCATCCTTCTGCATAAATCATCAATCTTCCCTGCAAGGGCTTGATACCTTTTAGCTTGCTTTCTCATCTGGGATGGTATCTTTGATAAATCACTTTTACCTATACCTTCTAAATTCAGTAATTCCTGCTCAAGTAACTTTAGTTTTGGGGAGACACCTGCAGTTTCACCATCTATCTTCCAAGGGTATTCCCTTCTAAAAAACAAACAATCATGTGCTCTGCATCAGTTCCAGTAGGTTGACTTTATAATTGAAATCATCGTATGCGGATGCTATTTACCTAGACACAAATTGCTTCAAATGGTACAATGGTTCAACGGATTCGAACTGCACATCCTGCAAAAGAAGACCTGATTTCAATACATCGAAGGAAATCTGATCTGCCAAAAATTTTCTCAGTAGCAATCTCAGTCTTTCTGAGAAGTATAATTTACTTTATAACAACTCTAACAGGTCAAGCAAAACAAAGAAAGAATTGAAGAGGGGATAAAGCGCGTCCACCAGCAAGACGCTTATGTAGTATGTACTATGGAATTGGCCCCTTTTTGCTTTTCTAGAGAATATGGACGTATTATCTGTAAAAAATTTAAAGCTTTTCCCCCCTTTTCTATGAAATCAGATACAAGGATTTTGGTTGAATTTTTTTCCAGATGAGTTGGTGTTTAGTTAAAATTATACCCTTTCAAAATGATTATAGAAGGGAGATCACAATTCTAGTGAAGCAATAAAGTGGGACACTTGGGAAAAATCAAACTTTCTTAGAGTTTGAGCTCAGATACTAGAAACTCAAAAAAAAAAAAAAAAAAAAATTAAATCAGTTTAAAAAAAAATAATAAAAAAAAAAAAAATCATTCCAAAAAAAAAAAAATCAGTAAAAAAAAAATTGTTTATTTATTTATTTATTATTATTATTTTTTATTTTTCTTTTTCTTTTCTTCTCCGCGTCCCCTGTCTGTTCTCTCCCTCTCTCCCTCTCTCTCTCTCTCTCTCTCTCTCCATCATTCCACCAGTCATCACCGCCGCTCCGATCACAAGGCTGGAGCTCGCCTCCCACCGTGCCTCGTCACCACGCCACCACGGGCTCAAGTCACCCGCACAACCGGAGCTCCGCCGCGCCTCGCTGGATCGTCGAGCCACCACAACCACCAGCGAGTCGCCGGTCACCACCCTCACTCTCAGGCCACAGCCCAGTCGCGCGCTGGTCGCCCTCGCTCAACACTAGCCTTACCCCAGCTCAGACCAACCACCACTCCCAGCCGCAACCACGGGCCACTCATGCCAGCCCACCAACGACGACTCATCTAGCCTAGCAACCATATCAGAAAATAGAATCCAAGGAGAAGCTATAATTGAGTTCCAAGCTGTTAAACAGAAATTGTAAACAGGATTGAAAAAAATTAGCATATCGAGCCAACGCTTTTGCGAACCAAATCAATAAACTGGCTGGAATCACAGCTTCGGGCAATCCCGGACAGTTTAACCTTGCGTTGTCTGCTATGTTGTTGCTATGTATTTTGAGCCAAATTGGAATCGTTTATATAGGAGATGCCTCTTCTATTTTTGGAAATAACTAAGAAATTTTCCTTTAGCGGCCTCAATACGAAAACAATAGGGAAATATAATCACTTCTGCGTTTGGGTTGCAACAATTTGAAAGATATTATTTAGAAATATTCTCACGGAAACAGAAAAGCTTATTGGTGGTGAATGGAACTAGATGTACAATTGTTTGGAGAACTCTACCAGGAAAGTTTGACTAAGAAGATACCTTTTCAAGATAATAATTTTCTCACTGCAAGAGAAGCCCTTCTAAGAAAGGAAAGCTCAAACTAAGTCCTTATGAGTTTTAAAGATTGCATATAGATCCCCTTGAATAAAAAAAATGTGATTGCTAATTTGCAATGGAAGCAACCAACTCAAGAAGGTACTTTTTCAATTTCTTACTAAATTAGAAATTGAACACAAAAAGGTTTCAAAAAAAAAAAAAAAAAATCGCTCACAAGAAATGCAAAATTAATTCAATTTATCGAGACCCGTTCACTTCCAAGGCTAAATGCTTGAACATGTCTCGAGGGGGCATTTGTAGACACACAAATTTTATGGGCTATAAAAATGGATCATATGTCTTAAAACCCAATTAAATTAAAA